>CM019228.1:13075164-13111622 GCA_009741485.1 Malurus cyaneus samueli | reverse complement strand
TAACATCCCGCTGGGCACAGGAGGCACCTGGAGGAAACAGGAGCCCAACTCTCACACATGAGATTGCCTTCTCCAGGGAAAGGTGATACCGAGTTTGGGCACAGGAAAAGTGCCCGACATGGAGGTTTTGTCAGGCCATGGGTTGCAGGGGTGAGTGGGTAGGACCAGCACAGGTCCCTGAGGACTCTTCTGGCCTGGCCATGTGTGGTGGGGCAGGAATGGCTCTCATCCCTCGTACCAGGGACATGTGCCCAGCTGGGCCATGCTCTACAGGCTGAGGTGTCCTTCTGGCACAGGGACTCAGAGAGGGAATGGGTCACAAGGGTCCAAACCCTCCCAAACCCTGAGCTGGCACCAGGCAGTGCCAAGGCGGGCCATGAACCCCACCAGTATTGTTGTGGAGGAGAGGGGTCTGTCAGACATGGGAATCCTGGTGCTGCAGAACCACAGAATGATGGAATATCCTGAGCTGGAACCGACTGGAGGACCCAGGTCACCAGCCAACCCCTGTCCCTGCCCAGACCCCCCAACAATCCCCCCTGTGCATCCCTGGCAGCGCTGTCCAAACGCTCCTGGAGCTCTGGCAGCCTCGGGGCCGGGACCATTCCCTGGGGAGCCTGGGCAGTGCCAGCACCCTCTGGGGACAGGAGAACCTTTCCTGCTCTCCAGCCTGAGCCTGCCCTGGCCCAGCTCCAGCCGTTCCCTGGGTGCTGATCCTGTCCTGGGGAGCAGAGATCAGAGCTGCCCTCGGGAGGAGCTGCAGCCCCTGGGGAGGTCTCCTCTGTCTCTGGACACATCTGGATTGGCATCTGAATTGCCAGACCCTGGGAACAGCCACCACAACCAGCTCTGGCCATGCCCTAAGCACAGTCCAGATGGCCCAGGCAGTTCACCAGCTGGAGGTGAACCCCACAGAGCACAGTGGGCTCTCTCAGCTGCCACCGTCATCCGGAGAGGGTCACAGCTGGCAGGGTGCCCTGCCCCTCTCCAGGGAAACCTGATGGCCAATGGCACTGGGTGGCTCCTGCTCTTCCCCAGACAGAGGATGTTGTTCTCTCTCTCCATGGCTTCTTTTTGCGGTTTGTGACTCTCTCAGAGCCCTTAATTGATTTATAGCCCGCTGATGCTGCCTTCGTGAGCCACAGAGCGCAGCCGTTCATCATTCCCTGCTATCGAGCCCCTCAGAGCCTTCCCTGGAGCAATTGTGGGCCCCGAGAACCACACCATCCCAGGGGCTGCAGGGCACCATCCGTGGGGTAAGCAGGGCTGTGTCCCTGGGGCCACACGCCCGGTGTGGCTGCAGCTGGCAATCAGGGCATGGGGAGGGCTCCTCAAAGCTTCCTCCCCATGGCCAATCCTCCCAGTCCTTGAAAAGGGCAGCCGGCTCACACTCTGGGCACAACACAATGGCCTGATTGCCCTCACTGGGCCACCACCTGTTATTTTCATTGAGCAGACAGTATTTGAAGCATAATCACAGAATCATAAAATCACAGAGTATCCTGGGCTGAACGGGACCTCCAGGATCATCGAATCCAGTTCCTGGCTCTGCTTGGTCCTTCAGACAGGCAGCAAGCTCAGCCACATCTGATAAAGACCCCAAAGCCTTTCCAAAACCCCACTGAAGTGTTCAGGGGTCATTGTGGTGCAGGGAATATCCCAGCTGTGACCTGTCCAAAGGTCTTGCACGATGTGGAGGTCAGCCCTGGGCCCCTGTAGGGGCACAGGCTCAGGGCCAGGAGCAGGGATATCACCCCAGGGCTCCAGGAATCCTGAGCCCTCAGGGATGTGGGGCCCAGGGGACCTGCTTCTTGGGACAGGGAGGCCAAGGTGACAATGTGACAGTGCCACAACACCCACCCAGACAAGCAGTGCAGTGATGGAGACCAAGGCTGGGAGCCCAGGGTGCTGGGCAAATCTGGGGTGATGCCCAAGGCACAGGGCACACAAAGCAACCGAAATCCCAACCCAAATCAAGGCCAGAGCTTCACCTTGGAGCCCAAATGCGCCTCGTGATCGCAGCTCCACGTGGGGCAGAGCAGTTCCAGGCTGGAGCTGGGCTGGATGGGGCAGCCCGGGCTCCTGGGAGCGCTGGAGCTGCCAGGATGTGCCTGCCCTGCACAGCTGCAGCCCCCAGCCCGCTCAGCATCGCCAGCAGCACAGTTCCTTCATTATTCGCCCCTTCCTGCCTCGCAGCAGCGCACAGAGAGCCTTTCATCATCAATGCCGCCCTTGTTAAACAGTTCACTGCAGCTCAGAACGCACGGGCTGACTCTTCCGCCCCTGATGAGGAGAAAATGGGAGTCACTTCAGCGGGATCTGCAGGGATACACAGGAGGAGAGGAGATCTGGGCTCAGATAACCCCTCCTGACACCTGATCGCCCCGTCTGTGACCAGCTCCATCCCAAAGGTGCCAGCAGCTCACCCTTCCCGTACTGAGCAGCCTCCCCTGGGCAGCGCTGGGATGGGCACTCCCCTTCTGGCAGAACCCAGACCCACCCCAGACAGCCCCAGCCCTGCTCCCCAGTTCCAAACTGCTCCTCTGCAATCCCCACACTCGAGATTCCACAGGCTGTTATCACAGTCATCCCCTTTGTCACCTGAGACATCTGGGGGTCACTAACGCCAAGGCAGAGGGAGCAACAACCCCAATCTCGCGGGGTCAGGGTGCCTGGAGCACAGCCCTGCCACTGGAGCAGGGAGATGGCCCCGAGAGGAGAGTGTGGCACCACCACACGGCTCAGGGAAGGCCCTGTGACGGGATGGGTGAGGCTGATGGCTGCTCCTGGAGGCACAAACTCACTGAGGCCTTCTCAGAGTGAGGAGATGATCTCCTCTGTCTGTGACTTATGAAGCTCAGGGTGGATTGAAGGACCCGAGTGATCTTCTCAGAGCTGAGCAGAGCTGCAGGAGGTGTGTGAGAGGAGGGAGGACAGGAGAACAGGACAGAGGTGTGTGTGCAGCTCATCGGAGGGGTTTGTTGGCTGTGCTTTCATTACAAACCCAGCTCAGAGCAGTCCATTAGCAGGGCTCCATTCAAACCATCCCGATTTTATTTCTGCAGTTTTAGGGAGTCAGGATCCCTGAAGATGCCACCTGAAGAGCACAGTCCCATGTCACAGGAAACATTCTTCCCTCCTCCCAGCTCTTTGTCACACAGAGAAGGCAGACAGGCTGGGACAGGCACAGGGAGCCTTCCTGCTGCTCAGCCTGTGCCCCAAACACTCCACGAGGGCTTCTCAGGGAGCCCTCCCTGCCCAGGTTCCTCTGGTGATCCCTGTGTGGATTCCCTGCCTCCACAGACACTCAACATCCCTCAACCCAGGCAAGAAAAAACATCAACCAAACATCAGCACAGGAGATTTCTGTGGGGCTGCAGTGCTGAGTTTAGTGCAGAGCTCTATGAGGGAAAGGAATGAGCTCTGCTGAGCCCCATGGGCTGCACCCCTCTGGTGCTGGGAGTCCTGCCAAGGGACAATTCCCCAGGGGAGCCATGGGTAGGGATTGGGGTGTGGCAGCTCCTCCCCGGGCAGGGATTGGGGTGTGCCTCTCCTCCCCGGGCAGGGATTGGGGTGTGCCTCTCCTCCCCGGGCAGGGATTGGGGTGTGGCAGCTCCTCCCCGGGCAGGGATTGGGGTGTGCCTCTCCTCCCCGGGCAGGGATTGGGTGGAAGCTTTCAGAGACAGAGATTTCACCCCCAGTGCCCGGAGCAGCTGCGCAGGACAAGGCTGGGAGCCCCGGAGGCCAGGGCTGTCCCCAGCCCCAGCACGGGAGAGGGGAGCAGGGGACAGATCCCTCAGACAGCTCCTGGCTCCAGCCAGCACTGTCGGCAGCCCTGGGGAGGTCAAAGTGTCCCAGAGATGTGGCTGACACGACGGCTGCTGGAGCTGGTACAGAGGTTAGCGGCCATCGTGCCTGCAGGGATCCACCACCGCCAGGGAAAACGGAACTGTGGCCACAGAGCCACCCCACGGGCACTGTGTGACAGGGGAAAAGTGTCACCCAGCCGCGGGGTGTGCAGGGGACACCCCACGAGGAGCGGCCCAAGACCCTGTGTTTGTTCCGGGGGCTGAGCTCCGAGCAGCCCCAGGGGCTGGCAGTGCCCTCCCTGCCCCGGCTGGCACCGGGCTGGGCTCACCCCGCTGCGTTCCTTTGGGCTCCGTGCTCAGGGCACCACCGGCTGCTCTGGGAAGGGCTGGCAGGTCCCTCCAGGGCCACCCCTGTCCCCCTTCCAGGGCCACCCCTGTCCCCTTCCAGGGCCACCCCTGTCCCCCTCCAGGGCCACCCCTGTCCCCCTCCAGGGCCACCCCTGTCCCCCTCCCTGGCACAGCTTCAGGAGCTGTGAAACTGCTCACTCGCTGTTAAAGGGGAAGCCACACAGACGGAGCCAAACCCTGTCCCCGAGCCGTTCCGGAGCTCAGGCCATTGGCTGTAGCAGGGGGTGACAATCGGCTGGACGATGCAAATGAACCCTTTCGTGATGGGTGAAAGCAGCTCCTGCTGCTCACAGCAGAACGTGATTCTGTGGGATCCCAAAGACCCTCGGGGTCCTCCCTCCCGGTCCTGGCCGGATTATTTGTGACCAGCTGAGCTCAGCCAGGCACCCGAGGGGCCTTCCTGCGGTGGGTGAGAGCCTTGTGGAAGCTCCCAGTGCTCGAAGGGTCCTTGCCAGATGTAATCTCTGCTCCCCAGGAGAGCCTGTGAAGCTGTGGGGTCATTTCAGAGGGAGCACTGTTTCCTTCAGGTTTGTGGGGTCAGAGCCCAGTGCTTCAAAACCTGGAGCTGAACAGGTCTGTGCTGAGTCCAAATACAGCCAGGGCAGGAGACAGGGCTGGCTGCAGCCAGAAAGGTGAGAATGGATCCCTTCACACGGCAGAAAGGATCCCTGGCTCTCCCAGGCAGGGAGGTGAGACACCGCAAACCCCTCTGGAACACGGTGCTGTAGAACTCGAGGTGGAGCTGCAAGGCTGGGTAGTGACAGGTGACCCCAGCAGGGAGGGACAGTGCCACATCTGATCCAGGCCCCAGCTGTCACACCGTGTCCTCAAAGCTGCCTGGCTCAGGGGGACACAGCAGAGCTGGTCACTGGCACCGCCTGGGCCTGGGCACCGCTCAGAGCTGCACATTTCCTGCTTCCCTGTGTTCTGCCACTCAGCAGGACATGGCTGGGTTGAGGAGGGCGTTTTTCTGCACAATGTCCTTCCTGGTCCTGCTCAGCAGTGTGGGAACCCAGCCCCAGGTCCAGGCTGAGCTGAGGGACGGCTGGCCAGCCTCCTGGAACGAGAGGAGCATGGTACAACCTCACAGGAGGTGACAAATCTGCACCGAGACAACCCTTGGGGTGTGCAGGGTCAGCAGCCTGACAGCACCCTGCTCCCAGGCAGGGCAGGGGAGGCCAGGCTCCTGCAGAGCCATCCTGGGGCCCAGTCTGTGCAGCTCCCACCTTGCTGGGACACCCTGGGCAGCAGCAAAGGCCAGCTTTGGGGGCAGCTGAGAGCCCCTGTGCTGTATGTCAGCACCTCAGACTTGGCTAGGTGACACCCATCTCTGCCAAACACTTCTGTAGACACCAGATCTTTTAATTAGTAGCTTCTCCCAGTTAATTACTTTTGGGAAATGCTCCAGGCTCTGAATGAAAGCAGTATTTTCCTAGGACAACGAGGCTCCTCTCCTTCCTAGCAATCTCAGCAGCAAAGCAGAGGGCTGGTGCGTCCGTGGGACCCAGAGCACGCAGCAAAGGGCAGGCACCAAGTGCCACCTCCATCCTTTGGAAGGGAAACTGAGGCCCTGGACCTGCAGGGTCTGTCCTGCCCCACAAGGCCGGTGGTCACTGAACAGGCTCACCCTCCACGTGCAGAGCATCCCTGTCACATTCCCAGAGCTGGGCTGAGATAGGGTGTGAGGCAGAGATGGCCTGGAGCCCTGCAGCACTGCTGTGGACACAGAGAATCCCACAGCACCACCATTGAAGCTCATCCCCTTCCAACCCCTGCCATGGATAGAACTGGATCAGCTTTAAGATCCCTCCCAACTCAAACCATTCGATGTTTCTGTGACTCTCACTCTCTTCTTGCACACCCTGACCCCGGGGATGATCCTCCCCTTTCCCAGCAGCTGCTTTTCCCACGTTTGGCTGCTTTAGTCTGGGGTGAGGCTGCAGTGTGTGTGGCAGTGCTGAGCTCTGGCAGTGCCTCTGCCCAGCCTCGTGGAGGGCACTCGTTCCTGCTGTTCCCTGGCCAGGGGTGTGTACATCCAAGCAGTGCCACACCCTGGCTGGGCCTGGGACTGGTTTGATGCTGGTTTTTGGGAAATCGTCCCCAATTCCATGGGCTGCCTCATCCTGGTAGAAATTCCCTCCCCACAGCTGGCGCCTCATGGATACCTGACAGGGCTGAGGGACGAGTGACACTGAAAGCAGGGGATCACCCCAACATTTGGCTCTGCTGCACAGCAGTGATTAAATGTCAGTGGGGAGTGGGGCAGCCACAGGGATGAGCAATTCCTGCCTCTCCAGGGGCCCTGAATTCCTGCTGCTAACAGGTCACATCCATCATGATTTCATGCCTCTGCCAAGCCCCTGCATGAAGCAGTGCAGCAATATTGAATTCTTCATAGAACTTATCCTCAAGCTGTCTCAATCAGCTGCTGTGTTAATTGCTGGGTGTATTGAATGGCCCCTCTCTAAGATGTTGTTCATTAATGTGCAGAGGTTTGTGGATGTTGTTTATATTCACATAATCAGGAAGCCATCGGGAGGTTTGTGGCTGAGTGATTCCGGGGCTCTGCAATAACAAGGGCCTGATTCCAGGATGTGCTTCCCTGTGCCCATTGCTGCCTGTGGGAGCTGTGGCACCATTCAGGTCACAAAACACCTCCAAGACCACTCCAAAGTCCAGCCTTTGAGCAAACATCCCAGGCCCACCAAACCACAATGCAAAGTGCCACATCTGCCCACTGTCTGAACACTGCCAGGGGTGGTGACCCCACCACAGGCCTGTGCCGAGGCTTAACCACTCTTCCAGAGAGGAAGGTTTTCCTGATGTCCAGCCTGACCTGCCCTGGCCCAGCCTGAGGCCCTTTCCTCTTGTTCTATCCCTGTCCCCTGGGAGCAGAGCCAGATCCCACCCAACTCCAGTCTCTTTTTGGGTAATTATAGGGAGTAACCCTAGTTCTCATGGCCCCTCACCATCAGCAGGGTGGGATGGCCTTAGTGGATATCCCACCACCCATTCTTCCCAGAGCTTCCCACAGTGTTCCCAGAGTGCTCCCATATCCCCACATTCCGTGGCCAGAGCTGCAGCTGGTGGGGAGGACTGCCAGGGATGTCTGCAGTTCTGCTCATGTGTTGCTGGACACAGAGCTCACCACCTTTACAGGAATAAACCCAAAGTCATACCCTGTGAGACAGCCAAGCTGTTTTAATTAATGCAAAATTCCCGAGAACTGGAATGTGGGCAAAATAGTGGGAAAGCAGAAAATGCATAGGCTTGGATTGGGAGATGTGAATTTTGGAAGAGTAAGGGAGAAAAACCAACATTAGAACAGGGGCTCCGAGCTGTTACCTTTTCTAAAACAGCCCTGACTCTGTGTTTGTGTCACCCTGTGCCACTCCATGACACTCCTGTGTCACAGGGCCACGTCTCACTTCTGCACGGAAGGGAACCCCCAAGGTTCAGAGATGCCTTTGGCTGAAATAGAATAGCAAAAGCCAGAAGGGTCTGAAAGAAAAGCTTACAAAGTTTTATCAGCAAACAACCCATGGAAATTGGTCTGTTGTGTCCCTGTCTTTTAATAGGAAGAAAAATGAGAGAATAAAAGAGGAAGGAAGAAGGAGAGAGTGGAAGAGGAAAGGGAAAGGAGATCACCAGTCCTGGGTCAGTGCTGATCCAGCCCACAGGTGCCCAGGGCCTGAGGGCACCACCTGGGCTGTGCAGCACCTTTTTACAGGAAAGTTCTGCGTGCCCTGGGATTGGGTTTCTCACTCTTCGTGGGTGACCATGCTCAGCTCCTGCTGGACCTCTCTGGAGATGCGTTGGGGGGCTTTGAGGTCTTTTGGTGGTCTCAATCTCCCTCCATTGATCTTGCCCACACCTTGACCCCACTTCTGCCCTTGCACTTTGGGCTGCGTGGTCACCTTGGACCTGAGAAGGAAGAGGAGCTCCAGGCAGGTGCTGTCCTACCTCTGAACAGCCCCATCCCAGCCCATCCCAGCCCTTCTCAGCCCCATCCCAGCCCTATCCCAGCCCATCCCAGCCCTGTCCCAGCCCCTTCCCAGCCCCATCCCAGCCCCTTCCCAACCCTTTCCCAACCCCTTCCCAGCCCCTTTCCAGGCACATCCTGTTCTAATTCCCCTGGCATCAGTGCTCGAGGCACAGCCACTCTCTAAACCCAGCAGTGGGGTTTGCTCTCAGCTCCTCGGGGCAGGACCCTGCAGATTCTGTGACTCCTGCAGGTGAATATCTTCACAGCACATGTTACCAGCCTTCTGCTGTCCTGCTCTTGGCGGGCCAGACGTGCATAACTGCAGAGCTCACTGTGCTTTTAGCCTCTGCAATTAGTGCACATTGACAGGCAGAGCAGCCCCTGCACATATCCCACACACCCTGGCCCCGCACACGCCAGCAGCAGCCTCGGATTCGGCAGGAACACTTCTTGCATCACAAATGCACATTAACAGAAAGTGCAAATGGCCACGCAACAAAGAGAGGCAGAGCAGCTCGTGGATGCAATGAGGGCTGGCATAAGAAACACAAATAATCACCCTGGAGCAGAATGAACGGCACCAGCCCCATGCCACGTCTGCCTGTGGGGCCAGCTGGGGACCCTGCCCCGGCCTCACTGCTCCACAGATGGGCACAGAGAGAGAGGGACGTGCATTCTAGAGATGATTTCCTGTAAACATCCATTAGACAGGCCCAGGTATTGCTGTAGGAAGCCCTCAGGAGCCCTATTAGCAATCCCACAGTTGGCTGACAGAGCTCCCCCTCGCACCAAGGTGCAGAGCTGGAAGGGTTGGCAGCTGCACTCGGTAGCTGTCGAGGGCTTTTCCAGCATTAATGATTCCATGATCCTCAGGTCAGTGCCCTTGTGACTGCAGAACATGATGGGGAGCAAGAGTTCAACAACAATCTTGAGAGATGTTATCAGAAACCCCAGCTGTGGAATGCAGAATCACTGCTCTGAGAGAGAGGCTGGACCATAAAAACCCTGACACCAGCCCCAAAGTGCAAAGCCTGCTTTTGGAGGGATTACAAATATTTGGCTTTTTCTCCTTGTAAATTTCTTGCTGCTGTGGGTGACACACTCTCACTGGCAGTTCTCCCACATCAAAGGGCAGCAAGGTGAGCTTGTTGCAGCTGAAAAACCTCTCAGTACAGCAGTGCCCAAACGTGAGCAGCTCTGCTCCAGGGAATCTGCAGTCTGAGCAAACAATGGACAATCCCATGCCATGGGAGCCACAGCTCTTGTCTCAGCATGTCCCACGCTGTAGGATACGGGTGAGATGAGTTGTCAGTCCCCACCCAGATCCTTCCCATTCTTTGGGAATACCAGTGACGGGCCAAGGAAGAGCTTGGACCTGCTGTGGGCCCCTTCCTGAAGCTGAAGAGTCTCTTGCCAGCACATCTGACCTCTCTCCAAGCCCATTTGGAAGCTGGGAGGCTCCAAAGCTCCTGCTGCAGCTGAAGGCAAATGCCTGTGGTAAGGCTCTGTGGGTTGAGAACCCTGATTTTTGGTACAGAAAATCCCAAGTAATGTTAACCACGTGCAATGTGTGCGTATTCAAACTGGCCTTTCTTCAGCATGAGTGCTTTCAAAAGCTGTCAAGCAGAGAAGGCTCTGATCCTGCTCCTTTCCTCTGGAGAAGGTTAGGATGAGCAGGGCCATTTCTGTGACCTAAAACTTTGAACCTTTACAGACACACAACCATGTCATGGCCCAGGCTCTGAATGGAGAAGGGTTGTGATAAACCCAGATCAAAAACAGCTTTTCCAAAAATTCTTGAATACCTGGCCCCTGTTTGATTTAATTTGTTGAATTTTGTGTCTCTGAGCTTTGGGTGTCACTGGGACAGTCAGGGCTTGAGCTCTCCCTCAACCTCAGCTCTCCAAGGTATTTCTGTCAGATTTTAGCAGACCAGGCCAAAACCTGCTTCTGTGAAAAGCAACTGGAGGAAGATCTTGCTGTTTGAGGGGATGCAATTCAGCTTTACCAGAGGTTTCTAAGGTTTGGGATACAGACTTTTCTCAGCAAGTGGAGACAGTGTGGTTGCTGCCCTTGTCCCATTTCTGTGCCATTGCACGGTGCCAGCAGGAACTCAGAACCCTTTATTGCTCTCTACAACCCGACTGCTCTCAGCCCTTCTGGAGGTTTAGCTGCGTGTCACTCTCCTCCCTGGCAGTGAGTGACACAACTGCAGGAAACAGCCTCAGGTTGTGCCAGGGCAGGCTCAGGTTGGCTGTGAGGGAAATTTCCTTCACAGAAAGGGTGGTCAGGCACTGGCACAGGCTGCAGGGCACTGGTGGAGTCACCGTCCCTGGAAGTGTTCAGAAGGCATTGGGATGTGACCCTGGGGCCATGGATTAGCAGTGAACACGTGGTGCTGGGCTGGACTTGATGATCAAAAAGGTCTTTTCCAACCTTTAGGATTCTGTGATTCTCTGTGGGAATTGTACTGCCACCTCCACAGCCCCTGTGCCCCAGCCTGGATGCTCTGGTGTCTGAGCTGATTAAACTCACACTGATGGTGTTCTTCTGCCTCTCTTGCCCTTTTTGCTGGCAAGCAGTCTGAAAGAACTGAGCAGTTCCAGTGGATGTGGGGTGGTCATTGGCGCTGCAGAGCTCGCTTCTCTTGCAGGGAGAGGCAAACCTGTGGAAATGGAAACTGGTTCCAGCTCTGGGTTTCACATGGAGGAGCAGTGCCAGCCCAGCACCACTGTCTCCTGCCTGGGAATTGGGGTTCTGTGCTCATTTCCTCTGGGTGCAGGGCTCACAGCATCTTCCATGGCCCTGGTTTAAGGAAGTGTTCGAAAACGCTCATGGGTTTCCCAAAATGTACAAGTTTCAGTTAAATTAGAGGGACATCAGAGAGCTGTGCAGGGAAGGACCAGCATCTACTGGATTTTCCCATTTCTGTGTTGAAAGAAGACCTTTGCTGTCAGGTTCTCAGCACTCTCGGGCTTGGTGAAAGGGTGAGGCTGGATCTGGCACTGGCTGTGGCACCATTGGAGGCTCCCACCTTGTAGAGATCTGCAGGAAGGAGTGAAAACAAGCTGCTCCCCAAACCATGCCTGTGCTGAGTGTCCTGTGACTGGAGACCAGAACTCTGGAGCTGAAGTGTTGATCCCTTCTCAGCCCTCTTCTCACATCCTTCCTGCCACACTCCCCGGTGGGGCCTGAGTCTTATAGGAGCAGCCACTCTGACCCCACAGTGCCCAGTTCCACCATGCCCTGTATTCACTGGGAGAGGACATGGTCTACTTGTTCTGAAGCACCACGAGTCCAAACCATCTCTGCAAGCCCCATGATTTATTTCACTGCTTCCCACCAACAGCTGCACCCATGGGACTTGGCCAATCTTCTCGAACCTTCAGTCATTATTTTTTTTACATTATGAGGACAGAAACGCCTGCATGGCCACCCTAAAACTTGTTTCCCATGTCATGGCACCCAGACATGGCCTTTCTATGCCAGACACTGCAGGGAGCAAGAGGATTTTGGAGCAGCTTCAGAGGTGTCAGGATGCCAGGTTTTACATCCAGACATTCCGGTTCTTTCCCCTATCAGACCCTGTAGGAAGATGCTGATTTCTTCCTCCTCAGGGACAGAAAGATCAGGGTCCAGACACAGCCTGCACCACATCTGTCATGAGCTGGTGGCCATCTCTTATGAGCAATTTAAAATTTTCAAATTAAGCCTGTAAGTTCAGCGGAAGAACCTCACCCCATGACTCCTGCCTCACACTCCCTATTTCCTGGCTCAGTTACTGTGGTCCTTGTAGAAAAACCACCTGATTGCTACTTGAGTGCTAAAAAGCCTTCCTGGCTTTCAGCAGCTCTTTCCTCTGCCTGCTGCAAGTGTCTTCCCTCTTTCCAGTCCCAATGTTTTCTCTCTGGCTGCCGCATTAAAGAGCTGCCCAAATCAGAAATGTTCTCCCTGTGATCTTGGCGCCTTCCCTGTGATGAGTTAAGCAGTGAGATCTCCATTCATCTCCACAAAAACACTGATCTTGCACCCCAGCAATTTTTATTCAGTGCGGCAGCGTCTTCCAGGTCTTGCTCAGGAGCCGTGGCTATCTCAGCAGAAGGACATCATTAAATCAGGGCACTCCTCTGAGTGGAGGCTCCTGCTCATGGCTGGCACTTCTGGGCCACAGGGGATTAGCTGGGGAGCGTTTTGAAGCCGTGGAAAAAAAAAAAAATCTGCATCTTAAAGACATTATTTAAATTCAGTTCAGTCCAAGCAGCCCTAATGATGTTACCCACAATATATCTTAATTTGATGTTGGTAATAAAGTTCAGTGTAGCTGGAGCACTATCATACCAATGTACCAACATACAAATGAATGTTACCCATGTCATTTAGTACCTCTGGCTGTTAAGGTGTCACTTAAGCCATATATTTAATAAATAGGTCCTTTTATGACTATAATACTGATAAGTATTCAACTAATTTCCATGTATGTTGCATTCTATATGTTGCTAGGGATTTTACCAAGGCCGTCACCAATAGCAACTGGGACAAGGAAATAATAAATTCAGGAGGCATTCAGAAAAATCTACAATGTGGAATCACTCTAACAATACAGGAGACATTAATCACATCGGTGGCTAATGGGAGGGCTTGATGCGATCGGTTTAAATCCCCTCGGACAGGAAAAGAAACCTCTCACTGCTCAGCCCCAGATCTCATCTCAAACTGGAGTAAAACTCGCCTGGAAACTTTTGCCAGGTTCGCGATCCCAGCCTATTTTTGTCTCTGTAGCCTGCGCAGCCGGCTCTGATCAGGGAGCACTGCAGCAGTGGGAGGGAGAGCTTCAGAGACATCTGGAGTCACAAAAGGTGCCAGAGAGCTACATCTTCTGGCCTGTTCCAGCAACTGATCCGCACTGCCGCGGGAGTGTTCCTTTTTCCCCGGCGGAATCAGCGGCTGGAGCCAGCCCCACGCTAATGAGATCCTCGCTGTGCTGCTGGCGCCGGCTCCGCTCTCGCTGCCTCCGTGCGCCCGGCCAAGGGCTGCGCTTGGGTTTTCATCGCTGCCCGCTCCAGCAGGCACGGCCCCGGGAGCAGCATCTCTCCGGCGGCAGGGACAGCCCGGACATCTCTGCCAGGGTGGTCAGACCCGGCCGTAATGGGCGTCCTCAGCCCCAAAGTCCTCCTGATGTCCCCCTCGGGGCTGTTTTGGGGGTCAATCCCCCGGCTCGTCGGGGGCTCATTGAGGCGCGGTGCTGCCAGGGACGGGACAGGATCGGGACAGGGCTGTGTCACCGGTCAGGGTGGCCTCACAGCTCATTGCTGGGTCTCGCTGCAGCCACCGCCCCGCAGCTGGGGAACCCGCGCTGGAAAACGGCAGTGGCTTCTCACGGCAGTCAGTGACAGAAATCCTCTTCCTCGGAACCGGGAACACGGAACTGTTCGGCCTCGGGTGAGCGCCCATAGCTGTGAAGTACCCTGAGCTAGAGGGGACCCCCAGGATCACCCAGCCCAGCCCCTGTCCCTGCAGACCCCCCAAACGAATCCCCCCTGTGCATACCCTGGCAGCGCTGTCCCAAACGCTCCTGGAGCCATTCCCTGGGGAGCCTGGGCAGTGCCAGCACCCTCTGGGGACAGGAGAACCTTTCCCTGCTCTCCAGCCTGAGCCTGCCCTGGCCCAGCTCCAGCCGTTCCGTGGGTGCTGTTCCGTCCCAGGGAGCAGAGATTGGAGCTACCCTAGGGAGGAACTGCAGCCCCCGGGGAGCTCTGAGCTCAGTTTATTTCACTCCAGTTGAATATTCCCAGTATCTTCAGCTGCTCCTGAGCTGGGAGAAGACAGCCTGTCTGACGAGGAACGGGAATAGGAAGAGGTGGGCATGGGCCCACCATGCTTCTGCCATGTCTCACCTGCAGGCACAGGGCAATGGCCCTCGTGAGGACCTTCATCGGTTCCAGGAGCAGAGTTTGGGACAGGTGAGGCACATCTGAGCTGGCCCCGCTGCTGTGGCAGGGAAAACTGGCACATTCCTTCTGAAGGATCTCAGTCAACTCAACTTGGTATCTTCCTCCTAGGACAGCTCCTGGGAAAAATGATGCATTTCAGACCAATCAGCCCATCCCACAGGAATAATGCCCTGTACCACAGCCCAACAGCCCCTCTCCCTGTGGTGGGCTCACCCAGAGGGACCCACACCCCTGGCACCCACAGGATCCACATTTCCAGGGCTTCCCAGTTCCTCTGAGAGCACCTTTGGTGTGTGAGGATGGCACAGGTGGCTGAGCTGGGGGAAGCTGTTGAGAGTGCAAATGGGGGGAACACAAAAGGAAAAAGTGACTGCTTTCTTAATAAACTCAACCAGAGCAAAGCAGATGTGGAAAGCAAATCCCATGCCCCTTGTGTGCCCTGACTGGGGCACAGCACACACCTTGTCCTGTCTCTGCAGCCCCTGCCTCCCCTGGCCGCGGCCACAGCCACAGCTACAGCATGGGGGTCCTTCCCTCCTGTCCTCCAAGCTCACCCCATGGCTCCTTCCCTGCCCCTGCCCCACAGACCCTCCCTCACACACAACTTTGCCCCTGCACCCCTCCAGTTTCCCTCTGCAGGAGCTTGGCTGCACATCCTGAGCACCCCTGACACATTTCTATGCTGAAACTGCCACTGTCCCCATGACCTGAGACTCCACAGCACCATGATCCAGGTCCCTGTGCCTGCCAGGGATCCCAAATGTCTTCTGTGCACAAACCCTGCCAGCTGCACCCAGCAGCACCCCCAGCTCCCTCCCCTGCCTGCCTGGAACCTTCCCCCAGGACACCCACCTCCTCCTGTGTGCAGGCACTGCCCTGCCTCAGCCCTTGATTCTGCCATCCCTGTGTCTGCAGGGGTTCCATCCATGGAATTCAGCAAACCCCACTGGCTGAATACGGCCTGAGCCTGGATCCTGGCAGCTGCTCTCCTGTTCTCTGTGCAAAGACCAGGAGGAACTACTTCCAGGACAAGGGACAGCACTGGAGCACAGGCACAGCTCTGACAGCCATGGGCTCCTTCTGGGGCAGCAATTCTGCCCAAAGGATTGCCCAGCTCACGGACACACAACCCCCAACCAGAGCCTGTTGCTGTGTGTGGAGTGTGGAGAGCTCTCACACCACAGGCCAGGCCTTGCCAGAGTTCTGGGAACAGCACTGGCCATTGTCCTGGTACCCCACAGGTCACTCTGGTGCCCTCTGTGCCCATCCGAGGTCTCTTCCCCGCACATTTCAGGAATTGTGTTGAGCAAACTCTCCCCAGTTTGGGCAGATTTTCACAGCAGGGGTGAGGTCTGGGCACTCTGTGGTGCCACTTCTGGGGACACTGTCCCATGGTGACTCTGATGTATTCCTTGCATGGTGCTGCATTTAAGGCACTCGTTTGTGTGCTCAGCTCACAGCATACCAATGAGCCAGAGTTGGAACAGCAAGGTCAAGCCTGAGCAGAGCTCTCTTCAGCCATGACAATGGCTCTGGCAGGTGCAGGATGTGGTGCAAACAGGGCCCTGCTGCTCTGCCTTCCCTGGGGCCATCCCCATCCTCCAGCAGCGCTGGCAATGCTGTCCAGGGAGATTGGATGGAGCAGGGCCAAGCTGGCAGAGACACCTAGCACAAGGGACACGTCCAGGGGTGTTTGCAGCAGCAGCAGGACCTATTTACCCTCAGAAAATTACCCTCCCCAAGCTTACCCTGGCAGCCTGCTCAGCTTCAGGCTGGGTCACAGATTCCTGTCCCAGAAGACAAGTCCATCAGGTGATAATGATTCCAGGGAAAAGGATCTCATGGACCATCCTGGAAGCACCCAGCAACAGCCCAGCTGAGCCAAGGTGGTTTTCCAGGCCTTGTTCACCAGCGACATCATAGCTCTCCTGCAAATGAAGAGCCTGGTGCACTGACCAGGACCAGATGGAGAAGACTGCATTCCCCAGGGTGCTCCTGAAGAAGCAGGAGCAAGGAGGAACTGAGAGGTCAGCTTCAGGAGATGGACAACCACAAACAAAACATTGGAACAGAACCTGTACTCCAACAGGGCCATTTCCCTCTGTGTGGGAATGAGTGTTTGGTTACTGTCTGAGGGAGAGCCCCAAACCTCCATCCACAGTGCCTCAGATTCCATGGAAGGTGTAACAAAACCTCTGTATTCTATCACCATCTCCATGAGCTGTTAAACCAGGTGGGACAGAGCTCTTTACCCTCAGCGTGACCCAGCCCTGATAACACCCTTGGGGGGCCATCTCTGCTCATGGACCATCCAGGGCTCTGGGAATGACCCATGGAATTCCATCATCCCATTGGGAGATGCCCCAATGCCCAGAGAGGAGGAACTGGACATCCCTACTGGCACAGAAACTGAGGCTCTGGGACACTGGGACACTGCTGCCACTGCATTCCCAGAGCAGAGGAGCTCCAGAACCACCCCTGGAGCTCCAGAGATGGACTGGACCTGTCAGGATCAGCGCTTGGATGAGAGCACATCCATCACTGCAACGGGGCTGCAGCCACCACCCTGCCCAACAGGCTGGCAGGGTGGATTCTGACTTTGTCAGTTTGAGCTGTTGTTTTTGTATTGTTGTCTTTATTTTGATTTTTTCCTATCCAATTGTAGTTCTAACTTAGAATCTCTCACAATAAATTTGTGTGAGGGTGATTCCCCCGCTGGTTTGCTTTCAAACTACCACACATGGGCAGCTTGTGACCTCCAGACCAGGGCCAGGAGCGCGACAGTGGCCTGAGGATAAAGAATGCTTCCAAGGAAAGTTGTTGAAAGCTTTCATCCAGGGTGTTGTGCCTGGGCTGCAGGTGGGAGCAGCATTTTTCCCACAGCAGCCCCAGCTTCTGGCTGTCAATTACAGATGGGCTGGAAAAGTAAAATTCTGGGCAGTTTTCAAGCACTGGAAGTCTTCCTGCATTTCCATTCAGACCAAGTTTTTTCCCCTGCCTATCTCAGGCAGCTTTTCCACAGCCAAAGGGCTGAGCTTCAAGCATCTCTTTTACCCTCAAAGAATCCCAGGAATGGTCAGGCTGGAAGGACCACAGTGGCTCATCTGTCCATCCTCCCTGCTTGACCAGGGTCACCCCAGAACCCATGGCACAGGACTGTGAGCAAGGATCCATGCTTAGACCTCTGTTCACATCCCAAATCCTGGCCACCAAGCTGCCAGCACAAGCCTCCCCACATGGACCAAAGGGAAATCTCTCATCTACCACCACCATGTAGTTAATTTTATTTTCCCAATGGGAGAAAAAATGAGTAGAAAAATCTGGTCTGGCAATTAAAAAAAACTGCATTTGCTGGCAAAATTCTATATTGGGGAATGTGTTCCTGATTCCTGCAGGTCAAAATGCATCCAAGGAGAGAGTGCAGGTCCTGAACACAGGGACACACTCAGGACTGGGTGCTTTTGGGTTTCTCAGGGCTGAGCTGCTTTTGCAGGCTCTGCTGCTTTCGTTGCTGTCCATCCTGGCAGTTCCATTCTCCAGCTTCCACTGAAATATCGTGGAGAGTGTTACAGTCAGTAATTACTGAGCTGCAGTAGAGCTAATTGCCTCTTCTCTAAAGATTTAGCAGTTCCATGGAGCAATTCATATTAAATACCTGCAAGTGAGCTACTCAGGGTTGCATTTGTTAATTGATTTATTGAGTTGTTTCTATTAGAGACGGAGCTGTTCTGCTGCTAACTGCAATAATGCTGAGTCATTCATTTGCTCAGTGAAACTTTCTCAAATCAGCCGAGTTCTGCACAGTGGGAGCAGCTGTGTCTGTGCTCTCACAGCATCTGCCACGGGAGGTCTCTCAGCTGCTCAGGTGTCCCCTCCTGTCACCGTGTCACCGCAGTTGTCCTGGTTCTGTCATCTCCCCTTCCTGAAGGGCAGCTCCAGGAGAGCTGGAGAGGGACTGGGAACAAGGGATGGAGGGACAGGACACAGGGAATGGCTTCCCAGTGCCAGAGGGCAGGGATGGATGGGATATTGGGAAGGAATTGTTCCCTGGAGGTGGAGCCGGCACAGGGTGCCAGAGAAGCTGTGGCTGCCCCTGGATCCCTGCAGTGTCCAAGGCCAGGCTGGACATTGGGGCTGGGAGCAGCCTGGGACAGTGGGAGGTGTTCCTGCTGTGGCAGGGGTGTCACTGGATGGGCTTTGATGTCTCTTCCCACCCAGTCTGTTCAGTGATTCTATGATTCCATGAATCTGTGATTCTGTGATTCCATGACTTCTGTGATTCCGTGATTCCACAATTCTGGGATTCCATGATTCATTGATTCTGTGAATTCTCTGATTCCATGACTTCTGGGATTCCATGGTTCCATGAGTCATTGCTCACAGGAAGTTTCTGTGATCCACAACCAGATTGATGTGCCTGAGAGCTCAGAGTGCTGGGCTCAGGCTGGGATTGTGTGTCCCAAGCTCCTGTAGGAAACCCACAGGCTACAGCCAAGCTGGAACAGATACACCCACCCTTTGAAAGAATTTCCAGGAAATACTTTGCTCTTGAGAAGGACGTACAGAAAGGTCACAGTGCCCAGGGAGCATTCCAGCCTCTTGGAGAAAGACATGGAAAGCTGCCGGACACAACTCATGTGAGAGTGGGATGGACCCTGTGTGAGTGTCCAAAGCAGTCCTGTGCTCCCACAGCTCTGGAGAATGTGGCTGGTTTTGGAAATTCCTTGGGCCTTGGTTCTTCCGTGTCACAGCCCTTGCTGTCCTCAGCATGTCCAGGGCTGTGAACAAACCCCAAATGTCACCCAGAACTTGTCTCTTGTCTGTGCCAGGCTGGGGCTTCTCACAGCCCTGCTGCTGCTTTCCCGGGTCAGGGCCATGTCCTGGGCCAGGTGAGGATGAAGCCCAGCACGGAATAGAGAATTCACCTGACCAGACCTGGAGCATCCATTTCTGCCTCTGCATCCTTGTCCAGCCCGAGTTCTTCCCTTCCCATTGAAGCATCTGCCCCAATGTCACCGAGCTCCACCCTGCCCCTGCCCAGCATACAGGGAACAGGTCCAGAGCATGCTGTTTGGGGTTTTGGTGTGTCAGGGCAGAGCTCTGCATTCAGCCCCACCCCAGCAGGGCATCTCCAGGGGAGTTCAGCCATGCCCCTGAGCCTGAACCCCACTCTGGATGCTCAGCAGTGCCCTGGGAGCAAGCTCTGTCAGCCCAACACATTTGGGATCGTGGTTTGTCCACAGGCCAAGGGAAAATGGAGCCTCCTGCACTTCTCCAAGCCTGATCAAGCAGTGACAGCCCATGGCCAGGGACCACTGAGAGCCTCATTTCCAGGAGGTCAGATAGACTGTGGAGCCACTGCAGTGACTGGAAATGACTGGGATGCTTTAACCCTCATAGAAACTGGACTGTAATGTTGGGAGAATACTGATAATGAGAAGGAGAAGAAAAAGAAACTAATGAACAGCATCTAAGTCAAAAGCAGAGCTCCAGCAAATCATGGGATGCAGCTGACAGAGGTAGAAGGGCACAGAGTGTATTTCAGGAATGAACAAACCCACTGACATTTCCTTCTGCTCCATCAGAGAGCAGAGGCAAGGCAAGAGCGGGGGAAGCAGAGCAGATGTGAGAGCCACCTCCAACCAAGCGCAGCCCAGTGGGGCTGGCACGGGGCTGGCACGGGGCTGGCTGCGATGCATCCCTTATCCTGGGCAAGCCACTGTACTACATGCTCAATATTAGAGGCAGAAATCCATAAACAGGCAGGAAGATGGAAATGTGAGCATCAGAATCGCAAAAAGGCATTACTGGAAGGATTGATGGCTGTGTTTTTTTAATAATAGAAGCCCCTAATTAGTGCATGAAAGGCCTGCGATAGCAGCAGCCTGTCTGAGTTTTATTAAAACATCTGATGCATTGTCTCACAAAGCCATACTTGAAAAATTAATTCAAACTGACTTGGCTGTAGCCAGAGTCACATGGGCTGGGGATGAATGGAGATCCAGGGAGTGCAATAATAACCCATTATCTGTGGCACGGAGCTCGTTTCTACCCAAATGAACCCAGCTTTGTGTGGAACACGGGCAGCTCTTCCCTCACTTTGTCAGGCAGGAGTGTCTCCTGTGAAGGCACTGAGTGCCAGTGAAACCCACCCAGAGCCCAGAGAGCTCAGCGAGCCTCTTTGTTCTCCATCCCGTCAGTATCCACGGAAAGAGGCAGCTTTTGGAAGTGCTAGGGATTTCACAGCTGGCGTGTTTGCTGTCTGCCTGCCTGGGAATGCCTGCTGTCTGTAACTCTCACAACTTCCCTCTCAAGTCTGCTGATACCTCATGTTTTTCCATCAAGCCCCAGCTGCTGAATCTGTGTTGTTATCTCAGAATATCAAAAGTAGGTTTCCAGCCTTTCCTTTCTCTGAAAAAAACACGGAGTATTGCAGAAACACTCCAGTGTCCATCATCACACGTGCACTGCGTAACTTAATTATTTTCTGCTGGTTTCTCTGTGGTTTTTGATGTTTTCCCAGTACTTTCCCAACGTGCTGCTCACTATTGTTGGATGCTGAAGGCAGTCATGATGGTTTTCATTCACCTTTAATTGTTACTCTCCTGGTAAAATGTCTCAGTACCCCAATAAGGGGATGGAAATGGTCCCACCTGGCCCAGCACTTTCAGGGAATGGTTAATTAGCAGTCAGTCGTCACAACAAACAGCCTTTGGTAACATTGGAGAGTAAAAATTATTCCCTTGCACCTTCAGCATCCACATGAGTAATGAATTTATTTGCAGGACTGAGCATCAGCTCATGAATGAAGCCCCAACGAAGGAGCACTGAGAAATACAACAAAAATTAATCATTGTGAGCTGTTTTTATAAAGGCACAAACTCCAAGCTCAGGGGGGACCATCGCTCAAGCCGTGCAGGAGAATGAGTCTAAGCAAGATTGTCACAAGTTTTCCACCCTGGCAGAAATGAGAAAGATTTCAAAAAAGCTCTGTTCTCCTTTGCAGCCTCTGCTCCCATTTCAGCAGTCAGGGTGTGTGATTACAGCAAACTTCTGAGCTGAAATTAAGAACTTGCTTTAGAATTTCCTGTTTAAAAATAGAACATGGCATCCAAACGAATATTTCCTATCATATTTTATTGTGAAAAATGTCAGCCAAGAGCTTCAGCCTCACGTAAATAAAGAATCAGACCGGTTTGTCAAGTATCAGAACTGCTTTAATGCCTTCTGCTTTCTTTTTTGAGCATATTAGAGCAACCAGAGCTAGGAAATGATACGTGTAGGATTCCTTGCTAGCAGCAGATCAGAACAACGTCAGATAAAAGTAGCAACATGTTTGGTATAAAGAGTTCCTGAAGGTTTGAAAGCTTCCCTGGAGATGGCACCTACAGCTGAGGATGAGCCTTGTTTGCTCCAGCCAAACCAGAAGAAGCCCAGAGCTCCCAGCAATGGAATAGATAAGCAAAAAGGCTCTTTTTTCCTGCAGGGAACTCCAGCTCAGGGTTATGCCCATGCCTCTTCCCAAATTCCTTGCTGTTGGAGAAAGCTTACAAAGAAGAGCCAAAGCTATGGGAATGCTGTTGGCAGGCAGGGAGAGGCCGGGCTGGGAGCTGGGTGTTCCCAGGATGAGCACATGGAGTGTTGCCCATGTCCCTGGCTGTGGGGAGGATGTGGGAGGTGTCACCCAGGGGTTCCCTCAGCTGAGCTGCTCCTAGGAAAGGGTGCATGGGATGGGCTGTGACCTCTTCCCACCTGGAAACTTCTGTAAATGGTGATCGGGCAGTTTGGGAGTGTTGTTACACTGTTCCTGGGAATGTCCTTAGTCCTTGGGGATGTAGGAGTTGGACTCAGTGACACTTGTAGGTCCCTTCCAGCTCAGGCTTTCCAACAATTCCAGGCAGTGTTACCATTCTGGGTTCACCCTCACGCCAAACCTCTGCCATGGTGTTCTGGAAATCATGGAGCTCTAAACTGCCATTTATTCTCCTGACAAAGGCTTTGGTGTGGCTCAGCTGGCTGGGCTGAGCTTTAGGGAGAAGGTGCCAGCATCCTTCAGTGGTTGGGAGCTAGGGCAGATCCTCCATCACATGACCAGTCCTGTCACTGTCACAGTGATGGAGAAGTGCCTGGGGTGGGGTGAGTCCTGAAACACAGCTGTTCCTGGTCGAACAGATGTGCTGCTGAAGGCTCTGCTCACTGGCAAAAGTGCAGGAATCCAGAGACCTCTCCCCTTTTGGTGGTAATGGGATGGCAATTCCCTGTCACAACCCTGCAGGGCAGAAACATCACAGCCCCAAGGGGGTTAATGCAGAGCAGCCATCCCAAAGAGCCCATGGATCCTCTTGGACACTGAACACCCCACACCCCTCTGCCCCTGGGTCACAGCCCAAGCTCTGTGGCTACCACAGCAGCCACCAAACCACAGAGCAGAGCTGAGCTGTTCGCCTTTGCTGGCCAATCTCTACTGTGCCAGCTCAGGGGCACCCAGGGAAGGGACTCCACCACTGTCCTGGGAAGCCTGAGCCACTGCCTGACCATTCTTCCAGTGAAGGAATTTCCCCAGTATCCCCCCTGCCCCTGCCTGGCCCAGCCTGAGGCCGTTCCCTCTCTCCTGTCCTGTTCCCTGGAGCGAGCCCGACCCCCCGGCTGTCCCCTCCGTCAGGGAGTTGTGCAGAGCCACAAGGTCCCCCGAGCCTCCTTTGCTCCAGCTGAGCCCCTTTCCCAGCTCCCTCAGCCACTCCTGGGGCTCCAGACCCTTCCCCAGTTCCTTCCCTGCCCTGGACATGCAGACGCTGAGCCCTGCCTGGGTGCTGCTCGGTTCACTCAGCTCCTACACAGCATCTTCCAGGACTGTTACAATTCTCTCTGTACAATTACAATTTTCCCCTCTGGCTGTGCATCATCTGTGGCAGCCAGAGGATTGGCAGCAGGAGCAGTGTGAAAGTGCAGGACTTGCTGCATCCCTGTGCCTGAGAGCCCTGACCCCACAGCCGACCCTGCCCGGGTGGGAGAAGGGGGGACCCCAGCCCACCCCATCACCCTGGGCTGTTACACCAGGAGCAAATTGCATCTATGATTTTTAATTTCCTAATTGTTGCCTCTCCTGAGGCTGGAGCACGGGGTGACACCCGGGAATAAACGCATGGAAATAACCAGCGATGGGAGCGCCAAATCGCTGACGGTAATTTAAATGAAGTGGCACTTAAGCGGGGTCAGCTGAGGCGGAGTTAAACCTGAGCGTTTCCAGGCAGGAGTTGTAGCAAAGGAAAATCCTAGGGAGCTCAGCAGCATCCCAGGAAAAGAGTTGAGCATGCACTTCCAGTCTGGTGAGGCAGTGCCGAGTGAGGAAGGTGAGGGGTATAAAGAGTCTTGGAAGGGCTTATCCACCCGGGAAGGTCATTTCCAGTGTGCCAACAGCTCCCTGGAGCTGGGTGTCTCCATTGTCACAGGGTCTCAGAGGGGCCCTGAGAAAGCTGAGGATGGTCCCTTGCAGTTTCTGTGGGAGGGAATCACGCACGCACCCAGGAGCCAGCACAGCTCCCACTGCCGGGCACTGCTGGTGACCCCGAGGCAGTGCTCGTGTGGTGCTGATGTTTGGTGTCACAGTGGAGTCACATACCCTGAAATCACAGGGAAAAATTCCTACATGGTATCCCAGACTTCAGCATGGCCCAGAACCTCCTTCCTCTGCCTGTCTGGGACCAGTGTGGGACCCCCCCTAGAGCCCTGGATCCAGACCTGGGGTCCCAGCACAGGAAGGGCCTGGAATCTGTTGGGAAAGGTTCAGAGGAGGCCATGGAGCTGCTCCAGGGCTGGAGCCCCTCTGCTCTGCAGCCAGGCTGGGACAGCTGGGGGTGCTCACATGGAGAGGAGAAGGCTCCAGGGAGAGCTCAGAGCCCCTTGCAGGGCCTAAAGGAGCTCCAGGAGAGCTGGAGAGGGACTGGGGACAAGGGATGGAGGGACAGGACACAGGGAATGGCTTCCCAGTGCCAGAGGGCAGGGATGGATGGGATATTGGGAAGGAATTGTTCCCTGGGAGGGTGGGGACATTTCAAGATGAGCTGTAAGGTCCCTTCCAGCCCAAAGCATTCTCTGAGTCCATGAGTGCTGAAGTGAGGAAGAGGAGAAGCTGGGTCCAGAGGGATGGATCCAGGAGTGAGATCTCCCAGCTGGTGCCTTTGCAGGAGGGTACCCACCCATCGACTCCTGTGGTGGCACAGCAGCATCATGGGGTCCCATGCCATGCTTTATTCCCAAAATCCAACAAATCCAACCCATCACCTGCAGGACTTGGAGTGATCCCCATGGCCTCACAGCAAGTTGCCCCTGTTAATATCCAGCTCCCTGGAATTTCTCCTGGGAATCCCAGGAGCCTCCAGCTAAGCCACAGGAAGCATCCAGCAGATGGAAGAGCCTGATTCCCACACTACCCCTGCTCATGTGTCCCAAAGGAACTGTCACCAGTGACACTCCAGCCTCCTCTTTCTGTCCCGTCCTGCAGCAGGGAGACATTGGAGTTCTGGCTCATCCCCCTGCAGCTCTGTCACTGCTCCCTGTGTTGGGTGACATTCCCAAGCAGTTTTCACCCAAGGATGGGGCTCCCTTGGCTGTTTCAGCACCCGCTCTGTACACAGGCAGCTCATTGGGTTGAACTCCAGCACCCAGGACCACGGCAGTGGCTCGCAAGGCATTGGAGATGGTGTCCCTTTCCAGGAAAAAGAAGCACAACACATGTTGATTAATGGATTTCTAAGGTGCTCCTACCTGGAATTCCAACATCTGCAGGTGCCTTGAGGCAGGGATTGATGCTGCTCCAGGGTCCCAGGTCTGTGCAGGGAGGAGTGGCCCAGATTTGAGGAGTGGGTGGGATGTGGAAAGTCAGTGTCAGAACAACCTCAACATTGCTTCTAAAATTGCTCCCAAATTTATAGTTGTCACAGCTAGAAAATGAAGCAGTACTGTTAAGTTTTTCTTGCTAAAATATCATTTTTGGAAAAAAGAACACATTAAACCCTTATTTAGTAAGAACATAACAGCACAAAACAACTCTTTTTGAAGTGTCACCAGGTAGAGAAGCAGTGCTGCAAACACTCCCCTGCCAACATTCCGTATGCAGCGCTGTATCCTAGGATTGCCTCACTCAGAGACAACACAGGACAATAACAGGAGCTAAATGAGGATAAATTACATCAGAAGCACAATGTTTACAAAGGCTAGTAATTCACCCCCAGCAGCAAATGACTTTTGTGGCAAGAATCTGCTTTTCATGGGCTTGGCTGTTGTGAACGAGGGAACCTCCACTGAGAATGCAGATGGGATTTACCTGGGAATGGTTTAGCTACCCACAGAGATGGGAGAGAAGGGGATGGATGGATGGATGGATGGATGGATGGATGGATGGATGGATGGATGGATGGATGGATGGATGGATGGATGGATGGATGGATTTACAGAGGAATTTCACAGGATTGCACAACACAAAAATACAGAATTATACTCAGCAATTTAATTGGGTAATTGAACCAATTACAAAGGAGAAAAAATCCCGCACAGGACTGTCCTGGAGTGAGCTGCTCTAACAGAATAAGGCATTTGCAGAAGACACAAACACATCTTTCTTCTCTCATTCAAATTAAAACTTACTCTGCAGGCCCCAAACTGCTGCACCTGGCACTCAGTCCAAAAAGTAGTCTCATCTCAACTAGGAAAGAGTCAGATATCCTACATTGCCAACAAAGAAACTCACACTAAAGGTGCAACAAGTGGCTTAGCAGAACAGAGATCGCTGCAGAAAGCCAACATGCACCACTTGCACCTCAAAATTGGTTATCCATGAACCAGCTACATACGGAATGGGAGTACTTAATCAGAATTTGAGAAATTATACACTAAATAATTTTAATGTTTTAGAAACCTAGCAAGGAAGACCACAGAAAGAGGATGTTTAGATGGAAGCTGTTACAGTGCAGGAATGACCCTTTCCAAGCAGATTTATATAGAACAAACTTCTGAGCTGCTATTCTGAAGAATTTGGGGACATGGGTGGGGATGTAGAAGAAAGAGGAGGAGCTGCTCCCACACTGCTCCTGAAGGACACAGTAACGGTGGGATGGACAGAAAATCCAGAGGCACCTGTGCAGTGACAACTGTCCTTCTAAAAGGGAGATCAGCAGGTTGGACCGTGGCTGTGCCAGGCAATGTATTCATGGAATCACAGACCAGTTTGGGCTGGGAGAGACCTCAAAGTTCATCCAGTGCCATCCCTGCCATGGCAAGGACACCTTCCACCGTCCCATGCTGCTCCAAGCCCCAATGTCCAGCCTGGCCTTGGACACTGCCAGGGATCCAGGGGCAGCCACAGCTTCTCTGGGCACCCTGTGCCAGGGCCTCCCCACCCGCACAGTCCATCAGGGTTTCCACTCCAGGCAGGGCTTTTCCCGGTTGTTGCTGGTCAGGAGCCCAGCTCAGGCAGTGCCACAGCTTGGGGTGGTGCTAGCCCAGCAGAGCTGCTCCTCACAGGCCCTGCTCTGAATTTGGGTGGTGCGTGCACCAGCCCACCCACAGCTGATTCCAAGCTTGGCTGGCAGCTGGCAAAGCACCATGACAGGACAACGTAGCAAGACCTTGCTCTAATTTTATCCCCTGATTTTGTTAGCTGTGTAAAACAGCTCTGTTTGGAAAGCATATGGTGCAGGATAAAAATCTCCATAGGATGAATTACAGCGACTTCACTGAGAAGATGGAGAAGGATTTAGCAAAACACTGCAGCAGATTTTAATAGCAAATATCTTATCAAAGCCCTCATTGGCTGGTGGAGCAGCATTTCAGAGTGGCAGCTATTGCTTTTAATTTTCCACCCACCCAGATGGCTGTGAATCCCACCGTTTGGTGTCTCCTGGGTCCCTGGGATGGGTCCCACTGGGGTGGAGGCAGCGTGCTGCTGTCTCAATGAGTGCTATAGTCAGACTTAGACTGTGCAATCTGATCTCCTCATCGATCTCCAGGGCTGGGATGTAAATAACTTCGCTCTGTGTGGGATCAATGGGGACTGAGCAGGGGTGTCGATGCTCAGTGTTATGAGCCTCATTCATTACGGCAGATGATGATCAACACAACAGAACTTCAATCAAAACCACATCAATTAATAATTGCTTTGCAGCTTCTGTCCTTTTCTGTCATTTCAGCTCTTTGGCAGATGAAGTTCATCCCCTCCCAGCTCTCAGGCTGTGGCTGATTGCCCAGGCAAGTGGAGCAGAGAGACTGGATTAGAGGAGGCTCCGCAGCTCTGCACAGACTGCAAGTTCTTTGTCTGGGCCTCTAATAGCAAGTTAATAAAAATTGAAAGAGTTGTCAGCACTTGGTTATTGATAGTCCCAGATGAAAACCACAGGACCTGGTTAAAAAGCCGTATTAAGATTGTTAAAGACATAAGAATTACTCAGGGAAAATTTGGCTTCATTGGGCTTTGTGTCAGGCTCTCGTGAAGAAATAAACCTCAATGCAAAACAGCAAAAAAAGGACTTAAAACTGAAATGTTAGGAAGCAGAGAAATGTACATATAAATTGCTAGAGTCCAGACAAGAAAAAGTAATTCTTCATGAAATTCACCCCACAAGAAGCTGGCTCTGTACCCCAACTCCATGCTGGATGCAGGGCACAGGCCTGGGCCAGGGGGTGCTCAGGATCCAGCTCCCATCTCGCCATGGGGATGGGTCACCCCACACTTGACCAGTGCTGGAGCCTGATATGTGGGTCCACAGCAGAGCTGCTTGGGTCATCCCAGGCACTGATTCAAGGCGAAGCCCAAAGCAGCACCATCAGCTGCAAGCAAAGGTCCCCAGGGAGACCCCAGGACACAGGACACAAATCATGGACTCAGGGAAGCTGGAAAAGGACCATCAACTCCAACCTGGGACTGAATGCCTTGTCAGCTCAGCCAGAGCAGTGAGTGCCACCTCCAGACCTTCCTTGGACACTCCAGGGATGGGAACTCCAAACCTCCCTGGGCAGCCCCTGCCAAGGCCTGACTCCCATTCCCTGGAGAAATTCCTCCTGATATCCAACCTGTCCCTCCCCTGGCCCAGCCTGAGGCCGTTCCCTCTCTCCTGTCCCTGTTCCCTGGAGCAGAGCCCGACCCCCCCGGCTGTCCCCTCCTGTCAGGGAGTTGTGCAGAGCCACAAGGTCCCCCCGGAGCCTCCTTTGCTCCAGGCAGCAGTGGGGCAATGGTAGTGAGCAGAGCTGGGGGTTACACATCTCTCAGGTCTGTGGGACTGAAGGAGGTGGAACTGTCACCAGGATTTTGATTTCAGATGGGTTCAGCATGGTCTGAGCAGGTCTGAAACAAAACAGTTTGGACAGGCCGGCCCTCGGCTCCCTCAGCACCAGCCCGGACAGGCCGGCCCAGCCCTCAGCTTCATCAGCACCAGCCCACTGCACTCTGCTCCAGCACAGCTCCCTCAAAACACAGCTCCTCCCTCGGGTACAGAATTCCCAAATTCCCACCCATGCCAGGCCCCGTAGCCAGGGCTGGGAATGCAGCACATCCCGTGGCAGGGAGCAGCACGAAGGGAAACCCCAGCCTGGTGCTGAGGCAGGAGAGAGAGAGAAACCCGCCCAAGGAAACCCCCAGCTCTGATGGGAGAGCAGGTTCCAGGGTGCAGCAACCTGTTCCTGGAAAATTCACAGGGAAGAAGAAAGGCAGCATGGCCTGAATTAATTATTCTGTGCAGATGATTCACTTGTCTCTAATTATAGATGAGCTGCTAAACACAAATGTCAGTTAAAATGTTATAGTTCTCCTGCAGCTGTCATTCATGTGCTGGTGAAGAGATCAAGGCCAGAGCTGTTATAAACCTCGAGTGTGGAAGAGAGTGAAAAGGAGTCCTTGATAGGGTGAAATTGAAGCAGGAGTTTGCCCTGAGCATTTTAGGCCCACAGAGTATTCCTGTATCCACCTACATTCCAAACCTGCGCTCCCAGCAGGCAGCCAAGGGCCTTTAGGGACAATTTCTCATTTTTCTGAAAATGCTGCAGTGCACACAGAGCCCCTGCCACCTTGATGGGCAGTAGGGAGCAGGACAAGACATCTCTACTGCTAGATAACAGGACATCATCTTACCTATAAACAGGAAATGGAGAAAAACTGGAAAAAATCCTTGTACCATGTGAATGATCACAGAAGACTCCCAGCCTGAGGGATGGCCAGTGATGGCAGGGAGTGATGTCTGAGAAATGGAATCGCGGAGTCACAGACCAGTTTGGGTTGGAAGGGACCTTAAAGCCCACCCAGTGCCACCCCTGCCATGGGCAGGGACACCTCCCACTGTCCCAAGCTGCTCCCAGCCCCAATGCCCAGCCTGGCCTTGGACACTGCCAGGGATCCAGGGGCAGCCACAGCTTCTCTGGGCACCCTGTGCCAGGCCCCTGCCCTCCTCCCGAGTCAATTCCAGTTCCCAATATCCATCCATCCTGCCCTCTGGCACTGGGAAGCCATTCCCTGTGTCCGTCCCTCCATCCCTTGTCCCCAGACCCTCTCCAGCTCTCCTGGAGCCCCTTTAGGCCCTGCAAGTGGCTCTAAAGTCTCCTGGAATCTTCTCTTGTCCAGGCTGAATAATCCCAACTCTGTCTGCCTTAAGATTTTTTTTTTACCTCTCAAAATTTTTGGTTTAATTAATGTGTTTTGGTCAGCATTTTGACACTTTTAGATGAGAAGTCCCTGCACAGGGAAGCTTCTCAGGAGCTGGTTTCCTACTAGAGGTTTGCTCTGAGCAAGAGGTTAGGGTTAGGGTTAGGGTTAGGGTTCGGTTAGGGTTAGGGTGAGGGTAGGGTTAGGTTAGGTTAGGGTTAGGGTTAGGGTTAGGGTTAGGGGGGTTAGGTTTTAGGGTTAGGGAGTCCCTCTCAAAGTGGAGTCAGGACCTCATGTCCCCACCACAGTGAGAGCACACATACAGGGTGTTCCCTGTGCTGGAGTTATGACATAAGATGCATGTCTTCAGAGAGAAAATGTGATGGGCAGAAGCTGCCCTGCCTGTTGGTCCAAGGCAATTGTCCTTGCAGCTTTGTGGTTTATATTAATCCTGCCCAGCAGGGTCCAGAGCTCCCTTAGCACAGTTCCCAGGGAACATCGGCGGCTTTCCTAACACTTCGTCTGCTTCCCCTGATGTTCTCCTTCAGTATGGCCTTACAGTGCAGAGGGGTCATCATCCACCCAGAAAGAGTCCTGTCTCATGTCCAGCTTCCCTCTCTGGAACTGGACATTTGGATTGTTGGCAACTCACTGGAGCTGCCACCACCCAGTCTACATTCTGAGGTTGCAGACGGCTCCTTCCAGCAGTATTTCCAGTACTGTTAGCAGCTGGGGCACTGCCTCTCCCATGGGAATATCTGTGCTGTGTTCTGGGGCAGCTGAACACTCCAGGAGGAGCAAAACCTCATGAGGAAGAGGATCCTGTCTCGGGCTTCACCCCTCCAGGCGAAGTCCCTGTGCATGGGGGGGTGGCCATGGTCACCTGCAGCACTGTCCAAGAAGGAGCACTGCACTGGACATGGATTTGTTTGCTGTCCTCAAATCCATCTTTCTGGAAAACTGACCAGTGGGAAAGGTCCTGGGGCTGCTGGTGACAGGGTTTGACATGAGTCCAGGTGTTCCCTGGGGTGTCACAGAGCAGGGCAGTGCCCGTCCCCTGAGCCTGGCACTGCTGGGGCACCTTCAGTGCTGGGGCAGCTCTGGGAGCCTCCTGACAGGAGAGCCCTGGAGGGGCTGGAGCGAGTCCAGGGCAGGGAACGGAACTGGGGAAGGGTCTGGAGCCCCAGGAGCGGCTGAGGGAGCTGGGAAAGGGGCTCAGCCTGGAGCAAAGGAGGCTCCGGGGGGACCTTGTGGCTCTGCACAACTCCCTGACAGGAGGGGACAGCCGGGGGGGTCGGGCTCTGCTCCAGGGAACAGGGACAGGAGGAGAGGGAACAGCCTCAGACTGGGCCAGGGGAGGGTCAGGTTGGACATCAGGTGGAATTTCTCCACGGGAAGGGCGGTCAGGCCTTGGCAGGGGCTGCCCAGTAAGGTTTGGAGTTCCCATCCCTGGAGATGCCCAAGGAAGGTCTGGAGGTGGCAGTCACTGCTCTAGGCTGGTGACAAGGTGAGGATGGGTCATAGGTTGAATTCAGTGATCCTGGAGATCTTTTGCACCCCTAACAATTCCTTGATTCTGCGATCCTGGGTACCAGCAGCACCTGGGACAGCTCCCTGTCACTGAGTCTCCCCAGGGCAGCAGAGCTCTCTCCAGGCCGGGGCTGTGCCAGGAGTACCGGCCCAAGTTGCAGCTCTGTCTGTTCCACTCTTTAAACCTTCCCTTGGCCGAAAGTACCCAATTCCTCTGGGTCAGACACAAACCCCTCCGTGAAGGCTGCTGGAGCAGATGATGGCTCTGCTGCCTCCTGTTCCGCAGGCTCAGGAACATCTCAGCTGTTAACTCTGCAGCTCATGAGCATTTGGAGTTTACAGTTATTTTATTTTGCGAGGACAGATGGCAGACAGCTCTGTAGTAGAGGGGCAGATGGCTGTGCACCTATGAGCAAACCAAAACAAAACAAAGCCCAAACCCAGTAAAGCAGTGTGGTTAAGCTGCAGAGTGGGCTCTGCTGCTCCTCCCAGACACAGCACATGGAGCCAGCCACATCCACGTGCCTGCTCTCCCACACGCAGGTGAGAGCAGCAGGGGGCCCTTGGGCTTTCATAAAGCATCAGACACAGAAAGAAACTGCAATTGTGCCACTTGAGATGGGTCTGAGTGGAGGGGAGTCATGGCCCAGGGGGAGAACAGCTGACCCTGGCTCAGGTGGGTGATCGCCCTCCTTCCTCATCAAGGGAAAGCAACCCAAGTGCTCCTGCCCAGGAGGGATATCTGTCCCACCAGGGTGGAGGGAACACCCCTGGGGTGCCAGCACATGGAAAAGAGTGCAGTGACTGCTCCTACTCTCAGTAAGGCCTGATCAGGTGATACTGGCAGAACTCAGAACAGAACAGATCCCTTCTGAACCCCATCTTGGCCTTTGGAAGATGCTTCCTTGTGCAGGAAGGCACCCATGGCTCTGGGAGGAGAAATCCTTGGTGTTTCATGTCACCCACACTGGAGAGCCATCTGTAAGGTTGCTTGAAGGAAACAGCTGAGAACACTCAGTGAGGATAAATATCTGTTCCTCGTTATGTTAAATGCACAAAGGTATCCAGTTAAATGTTGGGAGATCCCACCTATTACCTGGTGAAACCAAATGACCCAAATTTAAGCCTTCTTGCTTCATGCAAATTGTGCTAACCAACCCAAAAGTTGAAATTCTCCAAGGTGGGGAAGCAAGACCTTGAGAAATTCAAACAGAGCTTTTTTTTCAAGGAAGCCTTTCCACAGCAGAGAAAAGTACGTGAGCAGATAGAGCTGAATAACTACTGATACACTTCCATGTCCTACAACATCATGTGGCTACAAACCTCTGGGTTTTGATTAGACATCATGTTTCTCCAAGAAACATTAATTCCAACATTTGAAATCTTTTTAAAAAGAGTAAGAAGAAGGTCAGACCCACAAGAGAGATGTTCCTCTTGCTCTCCAACAAATTAAAGATCACAGTTATCAAGACAATATTAGGAAACCCATATGTTGAGGCATCGTGGATTATTTTTCCCCAAACAATTTCCTTTTTATCCTCCCTGAACATTTGTTTTCCCTCTTGGCTTTCATTTTATAATTAGTCTCTCTGGACAGAAAGTGAATCTTTCATCGGCTTGCTTATGGAGCAGTAATTGTCAGCTAACCTTGTTCTTCAGGGAGGTTTAATGCCAGGCTGCATCCTGCACTCAGTCAAATTCCCATAAATTCTTATGCAGGCACCAGGAAATGCCCACGGTGTCAAACAGCTGCCAACTCTGACAGCTGCTGGTGAGAGCTGCTGAGTGGCAGAGCCCAGGGCTGCTCTCCAGCAGTGATCCGTGCCCAGAGGAGCAAGAGTGCAGCACACACTGCTGGATTCAGTGTCTCACACTGCTCTCACTGGCCACTGCTCACGTTTCTGTTCCATTTTCTTTACATAAAAGAGGTAAAATAGGCTAATGGACAGGAATTCTTCAGTTTGAAATATGATCAGAAAGTGGATGAAATATGAAAGTGGATGAAAAAGGAAATTTAAATCATAGAATCACAGAGTTGTTAAGTTTGGAAAAGACTTTTAAGCTCATTATGTCCAACCCTCAACCAGCACCACCACATTCACCACTAAGCCATGGCTCCAAGTGCCACATCCACACTTTTGAACCCTTACAGGGATGGTGACTCCACCACTGCTCTGGGCAGCTGTTCCAGTGCTTTACAACTGTTTCAGTGAAAAAAAATTCCCTGATGTCCAACTGAAACCTCTCCTGGTTTAAATATCAGGAAATGGCAACTCGAGGCCGTTTCCTCCTGTCCTGTTGTTCATTCCCTGGGAGTAGAGACTGATTCAGAACCAATATAAATTTTTTGCCAGTGTCTCATCAGCTCAGGAACAGGGCCCAGAGCATTGCCATCAGCAGCACAAGGTCCCTTTGGGGGTAAATCACTGAAGGTGCATCCTGGTCACTGCTGTTGTCAATCCCAGTTAATAACTTCATAAATGGGACAGGGTGCCCCATCAGCTAGTCTGAGGGGATGCCAGACAGGGAGCAGTGGCTGACACCTCAGGTGGTGGTGGAGATGCTTTGGGCCATTCAGGGGACCTCAACAGCTGAGCAGAGAGGAGTCTCATGAAGGATCTCGAGGAGGGATCCAAAACCCTGTCCCTAGGGAGGAATTACCCAGGCAGCAGCACAGGCTGGGCCCAGCCAGCCCTGCAGGAAAGGGCCGTGGGGCTCTGGTGGATCTCAGGCTCCCCATGAGCAGGGGATGCACCCTCATTGTGCTGCAGGCTAAAGTCTGTCTCTGTATTGAGCAGAGCATTCCCAGCAGCTCGGGGGAGTTTATCCTTTCCCTCTGCTTAGCACTGGAGAGGCCACATTTAAAGTTCTGGGCCCAGTTCTGCATGCCCCAGAACTGAGAAAAATATGGATTTAATGGAATGAGTCCAGTAAAAGTCCATTAAGTTGATAAAAATACTTTTTTTTACTGTGAAGAAGGTCAAGCACAGGTTACCCAGAGAAGCTGTGGACTCTCCAGTTTGTAGATACCCAAAACCTGACAGGATATGGTCCTGGGCAACCTACTCAGGTGAACCAACTCGAGCAGGACTTGGACTAGAGGGCCTCCAGAAGTGCCTTCAGCCTGACAGATTCTGCAGTAGATTTGGCCACAAAGGACACTGAGCTTCTCATTCCTTGTGCACGGATAAGTCTGGTCAAACCTGAGAAGCCAGACTGAGAACAAACACTGCTGGGTTATGGCAGAGGCTGTTAGAAATAATCACCTGGCTGATTCCATTAGGAAATTTGTTATTTTGGGAAGGGAGTATAAAACATCATAAAATAAGAAAACATTTGATCATCAAAGATCTCTTAGAAAGAATGTGAACTTGCTTGCACTGAGCAAAACTCATTTTTAGCCTGGGTTCATGAAGAACAAAGATTGCTGGGTTCACACGGGCTTATCTGCCAGCCCCTCTCCCTGAGTGAACTCCAGGCATGTTGGGAAGCAGGGAGAGGTCTCAGAGACAGGAGATGTCATAAAAACCTGCAGCTAAGGAAGAGAAATCAACGCTGTTGGTGTCTTCTCTGTGGGAAAGGCAGGGACAGCTCAGCCTTGACCTGCTTAGGCTGATTGATCCACACAGGTCCAGCCTGGCCATGGAGCACCTCAGCAAATCCCACTCCCTGGGACAGGGACAGCACCCAGGGAACGGCTGGAGCTGGGCCAGGGCAAGCTCAGGCTGGAGAGTGAGAGCGGGAAAGTGGGTTTCTCCTGTCCCCAGAGGGTTGGCTGGGCCGCCCAGGCTCCCCAGGGAATGGTCCCAAGGCTCCAGGAGCGTTTGGACAGCGCTGCCAGGGATGCACAGGGGGGATTGTTGTGGGGTCTGGGCAGGGCTGGGGGCTGGGCTGGGTGATCCTGGGGGTCCCTCCCAACTCAGGATATTCTGTGATTCTCTGATTGTCTAATTTGGGGTAGAGATGTTTTCAGACAAGCCCAAGGAAAATGAGCAGGAGCTGAAAGTCCTCCATGGAATTCAAGGGTTCTGAAGAGGAGCTGGAAATGGAATCTCACAGAATCACAAGATCATTGAAATTGAAAAGACCTCCAAGATCATCAAGTCCAAGCTGAAGCACAGAAGTCCATCATGGCTGTCAATCATGCCCATTCCATGTGAACACTTCCTTCCAGGATGCCCCAGTCCCAGCAGGGCCATGTCACCACAGTGCCAGTGCCACACCCAGACACGGTGACAAAAGGCAGTCCCTGGGAGCAAGGAGGAGAGGAGGGAGGTGACCCAGCTCCAGGGTGCATCCAAGCTCCCCTTTCCCATCCCCCGTGCTGACAGGGTGGGAGGAAGGGCAGGGTAGGCTGAGCAGTGCAGCACTGCACCAACCCAAAACAGGGCCAAGGAATCCATCTGTATGGATTCTGTGCTCCATCTGAGCAGATACTTTTTCACGGGTAATGACAGAGGAAAATACTTCACCTCCTTCATTTTATCTCACCTGGGAGGAGGTGAACACTCCCTTCCCACCTGAACTGCAATTCCTGCTTCCGGAGTGCCTGCTCTCCCCTTCCCAACCCAGAGCACAAACCAGGTGCCTGCAGCAGATTTAATGTTTAAACTCCTCCTGTCTCAATTCCCTGAAATCCCCATTGGTTTTAAAAACTGAAGTGGCCAAAATTGCACATTGGGGGAAAAAATCCTTACACGATGAAGAAAATTTATTTAAAAATGAGCAGACAGGATCGGATTCATATGATTAAGATGTATCAAGTAAGATTCAGTATCATCCTGACTGTGATAAGACTCTACAATTCGGAGTATATAAGTTTAAATGAGTCCCTATAGGCTTTTGTGCTAGATTTTTGTAACGTTTTTCTGTTGGTTTTGTTGGGTGGTTGGGTTTTGGAGTTTTTTGTTTATTTGGGGAGTTTTTGTTTATTTGTCTTCTTTGAAAAAGGTTTGTAGAATCAAGAGATAAAATCATTCCTGCAGTGGAAATCCAGCCAGGGTGATATTTTAACCGTGATTTCTTTCCTTTTGCCATTTAAAAGCACTAAAATCTTATTCGCTCCCACTGTTTATGTCTATAAGGATCCCTTCTTTTGCATCTATTCGCCAAACGTGAGTGGGATTATATCTATTTTTCAATCCGTATAG
>CM019228.1:13039619-13074961 GCA_009741485.1 Malurus cyaneus samueli | reverse complement strand
AGTAAACATCAGAACTAAAATCTATTCTTATAGATGGCTTCTAATCCATCTTTAGCTGCATCTCACTGGGTCTTCCTCATGTTCTACTCACATTTTTCCTCTGATGGTGCCTCCAAATCCCTCCACAGCCATGACCCTTCCCAAACCCATCCATGCAGGAACCCAGCCTAGACAACAAAGGAGGGAGCAATAATTGAGTGCACACTGCAGCCCTTTAATTGAGAATTGAACTTTCAGGTCCTGTCCTGCCTCCAAAAGCTTCTGAAATCAGTAAAACCATTTGAAAACGGTTTTTGGAGGAGTGGTGTCCAAGTGGGAGGGAGAGATAAGTAAATAAGCAGATGGACAGTCTGGGAAAAGGCTGATCAAAGAAATATCCTGTCATTAGGAAACAGGCTGGAAAGGGAGGAAAAAGAAATAAACTCCATAAGTTTAAAGACTTAGTAAAAAAAATGTTATAAAAAATCAAATAAAAAAAGAATATTAAAAGATAAAAATTACACACTTGAATCTATGCCAAAATTTTCGGTTTAAAACCCAGGGCCAGGAGCTGGACTCCATGATCCTTGTGGGTCCCTTCCAAATCGGGAAATTCTTGATTCTGTGATGATGTAATTAAACAGCATTTTGGGGAGGGAGGAGACAATGGGGGAGGCAGGGAAGAAAACATGAGGCTGGAAAAAAACCATTCTTTTTCAAGTATGAAGCACTTACAGCCAAGGAAAGTATAACCTTTCTTTTGAAATACAGAATCTGGACCACTCTGGACATGGGACATTGTAGTCTCAGTGGAATACTGCAAAGGCACCAGTATTGTTCTGGTTTGTTAAATTCATTATTGATATTCCAGCTCTCAGCTCTGGAGCGGGGTTGGAAGGGTCTGAGCCGTTCCCTCACCTTCAGTGAGTGGTGATGGAGACCCAGAGCCACGGGAGTCACTGAACCCAGCTTTAACCCAAAGTTCACTGAGAAGAACAGCAGCTACAGCCCAAAGGTGACACCTGAGCTTCTCAGGCCTCAGTTCAGCCTGGAGGTGGATGGCCACAGACGGGGCAAGAATTAAAGACACAAAGTAATGCCCCCAAAGAAAACCAGACCAAGCCACTGGCTGTAAACAAGGCCTCCTGATGGTGCTCTGGTGATAACCCGGGTCATGCTAGGAAGGGTACGCAGACACCACAACAGCAAAGAGCCTTTTAATAAAAAACAAACTGGCAGGAACAGGTGGAATGTGCTCCCAAATCACTTCCTTGTGAGTTCCCTGCTGCCCGAGAGGAATCTCCTGGGGCACTTCACAGCTCTCTCCAAGGGATGGAAATTCAGTGATGGAAAGTTTGCTTTAAAAGCTCCTTTCTGAATTAGATTTCCACTATTCTGACAAGGGAGCTCAGGCCAGGAGTTCTGAGGGGTCCCAAACGTTTGCTGGTCCCAGCAGGCAGCCCTGGCATCCTGACAGTTTATCCTCTTTTCTTTTTTGTCAGTCTGAAGAGCCAGCTGGGGAGCTGGGAACTGCCCTTCAGTGAAGGGTCAGGGAATGAAACAGGAATTTTGACAGGCAGGAGCTGGGGAAGACACACTCCCCACGAGCTCAGGAGGCAGCAGAGCAGAGCATTTTGTTTTACAGATTTAAGGAAAATGTGGAAAGTAGAATCTGTCAAAGGCTTCAACTCCAAAAAGCCAGAAGTGTTTGGGTGTCCTTCTAGCCAGGATCCCTTTATGGTCAGAAAGGAAATCCAGTGGGAACAGCTGTTCTTCTTTCACCCACATAGAAAAATATTTTTTTAAAGTGTATAAATAAATAAAAACAAAGGGAAAAAAAAAAGAAAACACAACCGCAAACCACTTTTGTGGCAGGGCTGGATAATGGAGCACAGGGCAGAGCTAAGAATAGGAACAGCAGCTTGTGTGGATTTAAATAGTGAAAAGGTCTGAGGCAGTAAATCAGGGCACCTGTTGAGAGCCTCCAGGTGGTCCAGACTTCAGATACTGGAGGAGGCTTTGCACGGGCAGGGAGACAGGAAAGTGTTTGGAAATGAGCTGAATGAGGCAGGGTTGCAATGATAGAGCCCTGTGGATGATGCTGAACAGAAGGAAGCGAGGAACCCCAGAGAGGAAAGATAAATGCATGAGAAACCTCTGAAGTGTGTGCAGGAAATAATAAAATGCAAATTGCCCCATAAATAAAGGTGAGGACAGTTTGGGAAAAAAAACACCACTCATCCAACCCAGCAGACAGCTAAGAGGAGGGAAAGGCAGCCAAGCAGGGAAGGGGAGAGGGGCAGCAAATTAAAGCTTCCCAGGCTGATGTGAGCACACAGAGGGAGTAAAGCCCTCAGCCAGCAGCTCCCTGGGAGCTCAGGAGTGCCAGGGCAGCAGGGAGATGAGAGGCAGCACTTGTCCAGCACTGCCAGAAGAGCTGCAAATAAACCCTGAGTGATTGCAGGGAGGGACACAGAGGCACAGCAAGGGCACAGGGACCGTGCCCAGGGCCATGGCAAGGGCAGAGGCCACAGAGCTCCTGCAGCTTCTCAGGGCAGAGCCAGAGCATTGAGGGCAGTACAGGGATTGTCCAAAAGGTTCCAGGGGCTCAGTGCATCTCCTCCAGAAAGGCTGCAGTGCTGGGAAGGCACAGGAGAACTTCTCAGGATACCTGAGCCCTCAGGTTTGAATAAGGGTCAAACCCAAAGCCAGCTCCCAGCACGAGACCCACTGACACGGGCAGAGCTGTTCCCATGTCCCCTCTGCCTCAGCACAGCCCCTAACTCCACCCAACTCAGGGGGTTGATCCCCTGCCTGACTCTGCCCTGCTCAACTTTACCAGTGCCCACCTCACTGCTAGGGCTCCTCACATCTCCAGGGTTAACTCAGGCCTGCCAAGCTCAGGGGACACCTTTGGGGTGCAGCTGCTGTTCTTCTCAGTGAACTTTTAGCTTTCCATCCCCAGCTTTAGTTTCGCTTTTCCATCAGCTGCTTGAGACCTCGAGTAAAGACTGGGGATGGTTCTGTCCAAATGACTGCTAACCCTATGCAGGGCTTGTCACCCCAAAAGGGTGGTGGGGATCGATCCCTTCCCCCTGACAAGCGACAGGACAAGATGAACTAGCCTCAAGTCACACCAGGGGAGGTTTAGATTGTATATTGAAGAAGATTTATTCTCTGAAATGGTTGGCAAGTATTGACACAGGCTCCCCAGGACAGTGGGGGAGTCACCATCCCTGGAAGTGTTCAAAAGCCACGTGGATGTGGCACTTGGGGACATGGGTTAGGATGAACACTGTGGTGGCGCTGGGTTGACATTGGCCTTGGTGATCTTAGAGGGCTTTTCCAACCATTCTGTTGTTCTGTGGAAACCCACAGGCTGATTCAGTGAGGTTTTAAACATCAAAGACTTAATGTGTCAAGTTAAACTCCAAACCCTGGCCCCCATGGTGTGCCCAGGCACTGAGTCCTCCAGGTTGAAAAGAAAACTGTTCCTTCACTCAGATGGAAATCTCTAGGGTAACCCACCATCCGGGATCTCCCCCAGCTCTGGGTGCTCCTGGTCCTGTCACCAGTGGGACCATGGCCCTGTTCTGACACACAGCCAGTGTTCACAGCCCAGCCATGTGCTGCTCCCCTGCACAAACCACAGATTTGGGTTGCCAGGCCCCTCCCTGGGGGCTCCTGCCCACCCCAGCCTGCTCAGCTGATTCCATCCCAGCAGCCTGCTTTGGCCAAGGGGAGGGGACAGCTGCAGGCAACCACCCCTGCAAGCTCATTAACACTCTCAATTAGCACCAACCCCTCCACATCAGCCACTCAGACAGCTCTGTGCATGTGCACACCAGCTCCCAAGGGAGGAGGTGCCATGAGCACTCCCTGTGCCTCCTTTCCAGCCCCAGCAATGTTTGCACCCTGCCAAAGGCACAGAGCAGCCCCTCCCTGACTGGCACCCTCCTTCTATCTGCATCTCTCCTTCCCTGACTTTGCAGTAGCTGGGTGATCAGCAAAACACTTTTATGGCCAATGGGAGGAGCAGAGACAGAGAAGATTTGTGCTCCTTAACTGCCAGTGGAAGCAGAAAAGGAGACAACAGCTGAAGAAGGGCAGGAATAGATGGCACTTTGGGAAGGAATTGTTCCCTGGGAGGGTGGGGAGGCCCTGGCACAGGGTGCCCAGAGAAGCTGTGGCTGCCCCTGGATCCCTGGCAGTGTCCAAGGCCAGGCTGGACACTGGGCCTTGGAGCAGCCTGGGACAGTGGGAGGTATCTCTACCCATGGCAGGGGTGGCTCTGGATGGGCTTTAAGGTCCCTTCCCACCCAGACCATTCCACGATCCTGTAATTCCATGAACATATGGACAGATGCTGTCCACCTTTTGTCTGCAGAACCACAAACCCAGCCACGCAGCAAGTGCACAAAGCAAGATTTTGCAGAGCAAGATTCCCTCTCTTTTATTTTCCTGCTGTCCTCACCCTCAGGCTTCTTCTCAGAGTTTGCTCGATAGGACCATGGGGTGTGATCCTCCAGGCTAAACCTGCTCTGTGTACAGGACTGTGGTGGAGCCTCAAACTTTGGCTCAGCCTGTGGCTGCCACAGAGCCCAAACTGGGCAGAGTCTGGGCAGGAACAAAGCAGCAGGAAAAGGGAGACAGTGTTGAGGAATGGGGATGGGTGAGATGCTGCAGCACCCAGTGGACACACAGCCCCAAGGGCTCTGCTGGCCCCAGAGGGGTCAGGGGGTTCCAGTTTCCACTCTTCAGTTTGGTGGAGAATGGCCCAGTTAGAGGGGCAACCACTGCCCTGGGCACCAGCCCAGCTGGAAGGGGGTTTCTAAAGGCTTCTGGAGCTTTCCAGCTGCCACAGTGGGCCCCTCTCTGGGAGCTCTTCTACATTTCCATTTCATGGACTATTTCTCCTCAGCAGCATCCTGCCCTTGTCCAAGAGATTGGAAAATTTTTACAGTGTTAGAAACCTTCTCCTACACAGGGCCTGAAAGAACAGCCCAAACTGCACCCCAGGCTCCTCCAAAAGAAAGAGTAGGCAAAATAACCTTTAACCTCCCATCCTGCACAGGCTTTCTGTGCCTTTGTCAATCCCTTCTGAACCCTTTCCTCTGCCCAGCCTGGAGATCGGCACCAGGCTGTGTGTGATGCAGCCTGTACAGTTGTGATGGGACCCCAATTTAGACCCAGCTTTGAGGTGTCTCTGCCTTGCCTCTTTCCCCAAATGAGCTCCCCAAAGAAGATCAGTCACTTCTAGAGACAGGTATTATTTATAACCTGCATTAACTTTACACAGAAAGAAAAATCAAAGTGACAGAATAGAATTAGATCAGATAGAACAGACATGAAAAGGCTCATTAACAGCTCTCCCCCACCTACAGAGCCCTTGCAAGTGGGTCCACGTTCCCAGGCTCCCTTTCAGCCAATTCAGGCTTCCTGAGCTGCAGCACACTCTGCATGGTCCTGGAAGTGTCATTCATGGAAATTTTATCCATAAGCAGTTCAGTTTCTGGCTCTCAGGGCAGCTGGCTGTTATCCTGGTGCCCTTTTGGGGCTTCTTTGTGCTCTTCCTCCTGCCTTGCAGGTCAGAAATGTCTCTACCCAAGCTGATCCCAGGACAGGAGCAATTCCCTCTCTCCTATAGGGTCCACTCAACATTGCATCCCTCCAGCAGAGGAGCAAGACACGTAAGGAGACAGCCAGCTGGCAAACACTGCTGCTGGCAGAGGGAATGGCACAGCCCTGCTGCTGCCCCGTGGATATCATGCCACAGAGAAGGGATTCATCCTATTTCACTGAGCTAAGTCCTCACTGAAACCTGGAAAGTGGTTGCTTTTCCTTAGCCACAAAATTACAGCATTGTTAAGGTTGGAAAGGACCTCTAAGACCATCCAGTCCAACCAAGGTGCCCCAGAACATCTGCCCTGCTCAGGGCACCTCTCTTGAATAGATCAAACACCCTGATCTCTGTCTAGGATTAAGGAGAAGGGTCGGGCACAGAAAGTGGAGCCCACCCAGCTCACACAGTGCTACCCAGGGAGCTCAGGGCAGATGTTTTCTGTCACCAGCCCAAGTGTCCCTGACAGTCACTGTGCCATGACACACTCCTCTCTCGCCTCAGTGTGACTGATCCCTCATACAGGAGACAGAAATATTGGTTTAAAATATCTGCTCAATGGAAAATTGATCTTTTGTCAAAACAAGAAACCTCCATGGGAAGTTTTCTATTAGCGCTTTCACATTTTTCACGGAAAACAAGATAGAGAATGGAAATGGGGATGGTTTGAAAAGTGAGATATTATCCTTCAAACTGGCTAGGGGGGCTGGTTTAGCTGTCCCAGTGCCTGGCACCTGCCCCAGATTCTGTCCTTGTCCCCAGCATGACCCTCCATCAACAGACATCCCACATGACAAAGGAGGGGCAAAAGTGGGTTTTTCATTGAGCCAGCAAGGGAGAGAGGAGAGCTGTCCCCCATGTGCCCATGGGCAGGAGCAGGCACATGTGAACACTGCCCACCCTGCAGCACTCTGCCCAGAGGAGAAGAAGCTTTTACCATCCATGGACACATTTAGGACTAAATGGAAGAACAGGGAACAGAAAAGCCAATGCAGACCTTCAAACCTCAACAGCTCTCACAGCCCAGGGCCCCGTGAGGCCCTTTGAGAGAAGGAAGCAGAATCTGGAGGGAAAATCCTCAGGTCTGCTCTGGAACAGGGAGAACAGCAAGCTCTGCAGAAATAGACAGCTGACAGACACAGAAATAGAAATAGATATAGAAATAGATACAGATATGTAGATATATAGATATATAATCCAGGAGGGGCTGGCTCACCTGTGGGGTTGGAGGTACATATTAAAGGGTGGAATGAGAGAATGAATTTGGGGGTTATGGACAGGTTTTGTCCTGCTCTGCTGTGTGCCAAGTGTTGCTGACATGGAGGAAGAAGAGTTACAGGCTGATGTGTGGGGGCTGATCCCATAACCCATATCCCATACACTTTCAGAGGAGATGAGGTGCAGTCCCTCCAGCCTCTGCACCACAGGACCAATATGAAAACTCAAACATTCAATCCTTGCCCCTGCCCCAAGCTTTGGGCCTGGCTTAGCAACAGAATGCTAAAAATAAAGCAAACAAACAAACAAAACCAAAACCCCAATGTTTTTTCCCCCAGGGTCCCAACCTTTGAGTTGTGCTGTGACAGATTCGAAACCTCTCCAAGGCCAGAGGCTTTAAATGTCCCTCTGTGAAATCAAACCTGAGAACCACAATTCTCAGCAGGACTGCAGGCCCTGGCGTGCTGACAAGAATCTCACCCATGACAAACTTGTGACTGAATCCTGGGAGGTGACACTGGCACCTCTGCATTACCAAATGTGCCTGGCTTAGGTAGGGAGAGCCTGGGGGCTTTTTCCCTTTCCCCCTCACCCTCAGCACCTGCAGGACACCCTGGGCACTTTCAGGAATCTCCTGCTCTGTTCTTCCCCAGCCAAAGAATACAGACATCAGCCCCATCTCCTTCTGCTTCCCCTGCACACTGGGAGCCTTTTATCCACCCAGCTGCCTTCCCAGGAGATGAATATTTTAAAACTCCTTTTTTCTGTTTTATACAAAATATATAAAATGTTAAGTATGTGTCAAAGTGTCCTTTTGATGTTTTCTCTTTTCTACACACTGGGCTTGAGCTCAGTGATGGATGCAGGGGAGTGAGTCCATGTGAATCCCAGGACTGGGGACACTGGGCAGCAGCCCTGGCTGGCCAAGGCTGGGGAGGGGAGGTGGTGTCCCCCTCTCCACCTCCTCAGCTTCTCAGAGCAATGGATAATTCATTCCTTACCCATCTCTATTGATTTATTTATTAGGCTCCTGGCTCACAGCAATGAAGAGCTGTACTGTAAATTCCCAGTGGCAGGGCTGGAAGTGGCCACAACCCAGGGGCTGGGATCCAACCCTGAAGGCACCATCCATGTTCCACTGCCCCTGCTGGGAGCCCAGAGCTGCTGCCTGAGCCTCTCTAGCCTGGCTCCCAAAGGACAGTAATTCCAGGATTTCTGAGAAACCAGTCCCACAAACCTGGCTCCCCAACAGGAGTCACCTCATGTCCAAATTTGGATGCGCAGACCTGGATCCTCAGGACACACTGATTGCTTCCTGTCCCAGTTGATGAGGTGTGAGCCTCTCCTCTGGAGCTGGAAACTTGTTAATACAGCTTTTTTTCCCTCTTCCTTGGTAGTACAACTTCAGGCCCTGTTCTTATTCATAAAAAAAAAGACTCATCAAAGGCAAATTTACAGAGCAGCTAAGGGAGTACAACAAAAAGAGAGACACTCAGAGGTGTTCCCTGCTCCTCATTTGCTCTCACAAGCACCCAGGGCTCCTTGGCAGGGCAACACCTCCTTCATCCTGACTCCTCCTGCAGATTCCCACCTCCTGCCTCCATGTGTGCTCCACTCTCCCCATCCTCTCCCGCAGCAGCTTCTCCTCTCCCCCTTCTCCTCCTCACCTTCTCCCAAAGGACAGATGTTTTTCACCCTTTTTGCCATCACTTCACCTTTCTCCCCAGCCCTTCCAGGCTCTATCAGTCACCAAGGTGCTCTGAAGGGTGTTTCTCTCCCCTAGCCCAGCTTCCTGGGACACCTCTGAGCTCCTTGATCTGCTGCCTCTGCTCCCACCTTCTCAAGGCCAAACCTTCTTCTTCCTGCAGCTCATTTGCTTGTGGCTGCTTTGGGAGAACCTTGATCTTATCACACCCTCCCAAGCCCAGCTGGAGCTGGTGACCTGCAGCTCCAGACAGGGCTGAGTCAGGTCAGCAGTCACAGATGGCAGGAGGGAGCTGGAGCAGGATCTGCAGGGCTGGAGAGCTGCATTCAGTGGGAACAGTGCAGCTCTGAGCTCCCCCCCCGAGCACGGGGGACTCAGACACCCCTTCCCATGGAGCCACTCCCAGGTGGAATCTGTGTGAAGGTGTTTCCTAGTGGCCCTGACCCCAAAGCCACCGTCCTGGCAGAGCACCAGGGCTGGAGCAGACCATGCAGCACGGGAGGGCTCATGGCCACAGAGGGCCTGGACAACAGTCGAAGCTGTCCCTGCACTGCCCTGAGCCAAGGAGGGCACAGCCACCTCCAGGCTCAGCTCCAGCTCACTTGAGAGCTCCCCAGAGCTCCATGCAGAGCCTCCAGCCAAAAGCTAAGGATGGCCATGGCAGAGGCCCCTGGTACCCAGCAGTGACACAGCCATCCGTGACAGCTCTGTCCCACTGTGGGGTCACCCCAGAGTGGCACCCCATGGCTTTTGTGCACAGCTCCAAACCTTCCTCCTGCCTGGGGCTCACAGAAACATTTCTTGTCTTATTAAAGGCAGCAGCTGTGGATCATCTGAAGATCTGTCAGCTCTGTTGAAGGTGGAGGGTGGCTATTTATTTTCAGCATAATTTCTTTTAAAAACTGCAGTTGCTTGGAAAAAAAAATAGAAAACTGGCCCTTTAAAGATTCCAAACATTTTCCTCCTCAAAATGTTTGTTGATGGGACTGACTATTCCCTGGCTTCCCCTCCTTGGATCAAAGCCTCCAGCTCATGCTGGAAGGATGGTATTTCCAAAGAACCTCCCCCAGAAGGGACCTGCTCACCCAGCAAAGAAGCACAGGCACTTCTTGGCTCCACCACAGCATCATTAACAGCTGAAAATAGCAAAGGCCAAACCTTTGCTATCCAGCCATTTTTTATTTTAACTGCTTTATTCACTTGACCACTAAAAAATTCATTACATCTAAAGTTTAATGAGAAATTAAATGGATGGATTGGCTGCTAAACAGCCTGTGTGCGGGTGTGAGCACTGCCAGAGGGGCTGTGGGCTAATGAAATGTTTAATGCTGAGGACTGCAGCGAGCTTGGGCGCAACAGATGCCGGCTCGGGGATATAAATAAGTGCAGTGATATGAGCTCATGTTCTCTTGACACTCTGCTGAAACCCTCCTCCTCTTGCAAAAAGCTTCAAACTTCTCAGCTTCTTCCTGAGTTGAAGGCTGAGCTCATGTAACACCATCTCCTCCTCCTCCACCACCTGCAGGAGTGGTCAGCCCTCGCCAGGGATGGATTTCCTCTCATCACCAGCTCAGCTGATTCTGTGACTGTGACTCTGTGTCTCTGTGAGTGTGGGATCAAACTCAGCTGCTGGAAAACAGCTGATCCCTTGATATTTGCTGAGAAACTTTGGTCAGTGTTCAGGCTGACCAGGAAAATCCACTTCCATGCCTGCAGTGCTCTCTTCTTGCCCTTTTGGGAAAATCTTCACATGTTTTGCGAGTTTCAGGATTGGAGCTCTGGACCCTGAACATGAGGGACTTTGTCTGCCTGCATTTCCTGAAGGAAAACAAGTCCTTAGGTTCAAAACAAGATGCAGGGAACTACATGTAATTCAGACCCAGGAACAGTCAAAATCCAAGGCATTACCCCAAAACAGGTCCATATTAAGCCCCAGGCACCAGGCAGGTCACAGATACCTCAGGAAGGGCTGAAGAAGCAGCTCCTTGCCTGTAGCAGCTCCGGTGGGTGAGAGCCAGGAGGTGTCCTCAGATCAGATCTGATCTCAGAATTACAGAATCATTGAGGATGGAAAATACCCCAAAGATCATCAAGTCCAACCATCAAAAATCGAGGCAATCCCAGGGAAATAAGGTGGATCCTCGTGATTTCATCACTGGCATGCAATGTCATTGTACCCTGTAAATACCTTGGGAATCCTGAGCAGCTCCACACAAATCACCTGCAGGGAGAGGTTTACAAGGAGCACAACATTTGAGGGGCAAGGACTGCAGGCTCAGTGAGTGCCCTGCTCTGGGCAGGGCTCTTTCCAGGAGCGAAGAGCTGCCTGTGCCCTGAGCTGTGTCCATGGGCAGTGGCCCTCTGGACTGCTCCCCATTCAGCCCTGTCTCCCTGGGGCTACCCTGGTTCAGGGTGCTCAGACAGGACCCTCCTGCACCCAGCCTGGCCAAGCACAGAGCCCTGTGCAGCTCCTTGGTGCAGGGCTTCTGGTTGGGGTGCTCTTGTCCTTGTGACCTCAGCAGCTCTGCAGTTTGCAATGCTGGCTGTGACAGGAGTGTCAGGCTGCCAAAACCCAGTCCCTGAGATGTGACAACTCGCCAGCAGTGGGGCCGGGGAGCACGGCTGTGCCAGGGTAAGAGAATCACAGTCAGGGAATCCCAGAATGGCAGGGAACTCGAAGCTGATCTCATTGCAGCCCCTGCCATGGGCAGGAACACTTTCCACTAGACCAGGCTGCCCCAAGCCCTGTCCAGCCTGGCCTAGAGGGGTCACCCAGGATGACAATGACCCCCTGCATCCTGACACGGCTGGGATAGTGCTGATGAGGCAGGGCAGGGCTTCCCTGCTGTTTGCAGAAGGGAGGCTGCCTTTGGAAACAGCAGAGGGGTTTGGATCTTTCTGATTGCAATTCCTTAATCCCGTAATATTGGCGAGCAGGCTTGGAGCCAAAAGCAAATCCCCCAGATTCCCACCGGCATCCTCTAAATCAGGACACGCCCATCACCTTCGTCACTGGGAGAGGGAGGGAGCCACCCGTGCCCTCCGTCATCGGCTGCTGATGGAGAAGCTTTTGATGGTGAGCTCCTGAGAGGAGCAGAGAACTGGGGCGAGAGCCCTCCCCGCTCTCAGCCTGGAAGGTGTTTGAATATTTCATGATGAGGTTTTTCTCCCACTTGTTTGTTTGGAAGCAGAAGCACATGTTCAGACAGAGACTGAGGAGTGATGATCAAACGCTTCCCATCGCCTCGTGCTCCCAAATGACTCTTCCCCTCAGCAGACACATGGGACAAGAGTCCAGGCACAGAGCAGAGGATGCTGTCAGAGCAGGAGGGGCTCAGCTTATTCCTTCATGTCCCCCAGTGTTATCAGCAGATGCCTTGGAGCTTCATATTCATGAAATGAAGGATAAAGAACACACTGATCTGCACCCTGACTCCTGAGTGCGGCCTCAGAACGTAAATGTTCACAAAAGGCATCGCAGGGCAGGGGTGTTTCTTGAGGCAAAGTTAGACTGGCTCTTGGCCATAAAGCTCAACCTTTCAGCAATAATCTGAAAAAGAGACTATCTCTGAATAATAAAATCACAGGATGGTCTGGATCAGAAAGGACCTTTAAGATCCCGTTCCACCCTCTGCCATGAGCAGGGATACCTTCCACTATCCCAGGTTGCTCCACAGCCTGTCCAGGCTGGCCTTGGACACCATCCTTGCCAAAGTACACAACCAGCATGCTGAGCAGAAGGGCTGGGTAAACACAGCAATGCCAGAAGTTTTGTGGTGAGTCTGTGAAAACAGCCAAATGTGAAAGCAGCCAGCTAGGAATTCATAACTCCAACTGAGAATGTCGGGGGGTGTAGGAATGGTGGTGTTCCATCTTTGGGAGCCACATGTTAGGGAGAAGATGGGGCAAGCAACAAATTCAGAATGATTTCAGTACATCAAAGGGACAAATAACATTCCAAATGATGGAGGAAAGGGAGGAGTCTGCGCATCGGGGTTTATCAGTGCTGGAAGAGAGAGTCCCACATCAGGATCAGACCAATAAACGGGAGAAGGAGCAGCAGGGAATCAGGAAAACGGGTGGCAGGCTCTCACTCTGCTTCATTTATCAGGGAGAAGGTCAAGAGTGACTTGATCATTATCTGCAGCTGCTGCTCAGGGAGCAAAAATCCGATAGCCCCGAGCTCTTCAAACCAGGCCAGATCTAAGGAGATACAAAGTGATGCCACCCTGCAACGAGCAGTAGGGCACAGAGGCCGTAACACGAGATTTGGAGCTAATTTACTGAGGATTGGGGGGGATTCACCAGCACCACACGCTGTAAATTAGAGCGTTCTGCCTAAGAGATACTGACTCCAGGCAAGGACCTGCTCGAGGGTAACGAGCTGTGTGCTGGAAACCAGAGCTCCTCTAGGAATGGCAAATTGTCCCTCTGCCGAGGGCAGGGCAGTCTGGAGTGTTTCTTACATCCATGGGCACTCAGGGCCTGTTCAGAGTGTCATTTTGTTCTGTCCATAAGAGTGCCCCGTTCCCACAGCCCTGCCCAGCCCTGCCAGGTGAGGATCACCCTGCAGTGTTTGAGGAGCAATGGGCTGAGGCAGGGGATGGGCAGTGACCGGCTCATCTCTGTGCCAGGGGATGGGGCACACAGCACAGCCCTTGCTGCCCTCCCTGCACACTTGTCCCCTCCCTCCTGGGGGCCCAAACCGACCCACCAGGAGCACACTGTATTTCTTTAATCTGTGCTTTGGCAGACCAAGTGCTGTGGATGCTTCAAGGGCGCTTTGCCAGCCCTGCTGTCCCTGCACAGGAGCACTCGCACTGGACTCACAAACCCCTGCCCCCACCAGGAGGGAGACACAGCAGGGCTCCCCAAAACAAACACCGGGGGGCTCGTAGCAGGAAGCCCCGGGGCCCCTCAGGGTAATTCAGGGTAACTACTCAGGGTAACTCAGCCAGCTCTGAACTCACCCTCCTGCGCCTTTCTCAGGGAGCAGAGATGTGGTGGCTCTGTCCACGGAGCAGAGCTGGCACCATATGGCCAGAGGAGCTGCTGCTCCACACGCTCACACACACTCAGAGCTAACTTTGGCTCCCCAAAGGCTCCCCAGACCCTTCTGGGAGATTTCCAGCAGCCCCAGGTGGGCAGGGACCATGAGTCACTGCTGGGATCAGTCGTGCACGGAACATGTGATGCCTGCTAGCTCTGCAGAAGGCTTCAGGAGTGCTAATCCTTAGAAATCAGAGAGCCGGTGTCCTCCGAGAAAAGCCAGCTCTTGAGGAAAGGCAGGAAGGGAAGGCCTGGGAAGCTAAGCTCCTCATCAGGGAAGGAAAGGCCCGGGATTTCCCCCCGCTCCTGCTGATGTGCCATCCTGAAACCTCATGAAGGCAGGGATTTCTACAGCTCATGAACTCTCTCTGGATCAGAAAGATCACATGAGCCTTCACCACAGCCCTGCCCAGCCCCAGCTCCTCCGTGTGCTCTGGGTGTTCACAAAGCACTCCTCGACATCCAGAAATAACATCAGGTTCCTGCCCCATGGCCAAAGCCTTCTTCTCCTGCCTGGGTGCAGACAGGCTCCTCTGGCTGCTGGCCCCTGGCAGTGCCACCCCTTCCCTGCTCTCCAGAGCTCCTGGTCCCTCTGGGTCCACAGCAGCACCAGGCAGGACCCATCTCTGGTGGCACTGACTGGACCCACTCAGGCTGCATTACAGGCACAGCTGGAGGGAGCCTGCTCGGGTTTGGGGTCAGCATGGTCACCTCTGCTGTGGGGCAGCACAGATGACCACAGAGCTTGGCTGGAGTATGGCTGGAGGGTCTCCTTCCAGCTTCTTTCCTGCTTTGCTAACCTGCTGGGCTCTGCGCATCGTGGGGAACGTGTGGGAAGGGCTCAGAGGGCAGACCACCCCTCCCTCCCAGGAGGGAGCCATATCAGGGCCCTGGGAGCTGCCTGGGAGCTCAGTGAGAGCAGAGCCAGACAGCAGCAGGCTCCTCAAGATGTGATGTGGGTTTCTGATGAGCAGATGCAGCTCCGAGATGCAGGGACTGGCAGTAAAGCCTTTACAGCTTTGCCTTTGCCAGCCCAAAGAAATCTGTCCTGAGAGACCACTCAGGGGACCAGCAAAATAATTGTGTCTGTTTGAGACAGAACAGGCAGGTGGGAGCCTTTGGAGGTGCCTGGGGACAGTTCCTGCAGGCAGTAGGCTGCCTGTAAAAGGTTTACCCCAGGTGCCATTTGTTCATGGCCTGTTAGTTCAGGGGAAGCCTTGGGAAGGATGAAGCATTAATTGCTTCTCAGCTGCTCTGCTCCTGTCTCTTCCCCATCTGCTGATGAAGTCATACTCAGCCTCCTTCAGCTGCTTCTCCCAGGTTTCCATCCACACATCCTAAGCCTTGCCAGGATGATGCTCCTGCTCCTCTGCTGCTGCTCCCATTGCACACAGTTCCTGTGAGAACCAGCTCATGAGCTCTCTATCAACCAGGAGCAAATCCCTGAGAACCCTGGAGCCACGAGATGCTGCAGCCCCTCAGCCTTGCCCCTGTCTCTACCCTTGCTGGTGTCTCCCCTCAAAAAGGAGCTGCAGATAACCGGTCAGAGCTCCCAACCTCGTGTTTGAGCAGTGCCAGGAGATCATCTGCCATCCCAGGGACAGTCACCCAGCCATGGGGAGCCCCTGTTTGGGCTAAGTTCCCACTGATTCACAGCTCCAGAGGCCCTTGGAAATGATGGTGAATCTCTAAGAAATCTCTGTTCCCCTTCATCTCTCCCATCACAAAAGGAACACAGACCTTGGATCATCTGTTTATTAAAATATTTTAACTGGGAAAACAAGTGTGGGTAGGGAGGGGGTTAATTAATTGCCATTATTTACTGCTCCAGGAGTCTCTCAGTGTCATCTTCAAACTTTGTCAGCCCATGATTGACCAGATGACCTTTGCCATGATCCAGAGCAAGTCCAAAGCCACGAATGACCAAAAGGATCTGTTCTGGCATCCTCAGAGCATCCCTGGGTCCCATGGCACTTGTGCAGGAGAGAGACAGGCAAAGGCAAAGCATCACATGGCCAGGACCAGCCTCACCCGAGTGCTCCTGGCCTGTGCAGAGCAGAGGTCTCCCAGGATGGGGCTGAGACTTTCAAACTAAAGGAGAAGCCCAGAAAGAGCCCAGAAAGCTCCCGGCACTGTCGGGGAGGGAAAGCGCATCCAGCGGGCTTGGCCAGAGCTCACACTTGCCCTGGAGGGTGAGAGCCCGAGCTGGGACAAGGACACAGCACAGCCAGAAAGGTGGCAAAGGGGTGAAATGGGGTCTGCTGGATGAGGGTCTCCAGCAGCTGCTGCTGGCTGGGATGGGCCTGATGGAGCAATTACCGTGTGCTGTGCACAGAGGACACAACGACTCCCTGCAGCTTCTCCCTGCAGGGCCCTGCGGCTGCAGCAGAGGGAGGGGGGTGTTTGCTCCCTCTTAATCCCCTTTGTGAGGGTTTCCCCTCCACAGGCTGAGATCAAGGGGTTCCTGGATGCCTCTGCCCACGCCTCTGCTCCCCGGGGACAGCAGCCCCCGCTCCAGCAGCTCTGCTGCCTCGCACTTGGTATCTTTGATCTCAGATTTAAATACAGCTGCCCATAAAGGGAACGGGAATGGCTCCCAGCCGAGGTTTGATTTCCTGTCTCTCCATCCTCCCAATAATACTAGCAAAGTATCAGATTTTGGAAAACTAACCGTTGCCTTGGCTAGTCAAAAACAAATGTGGGGGAGTAAAGGAGGGAAATAAATTCTCAAGAACAATTACCTTAAGGTTATTTTTCACTTTTCTTTTTTATACCATTGTTTGATATTAAACTTCAAGCTGGTCTACCTGTGCCTATCGCACCTCCACTGTTAAACACGGCAGCCAAGGAGAAGCTCATAATCCTGATGGATTTCCCCCACAAACTTGTGATCTTTGTGGAGACATTGCTCTCGCCACCTCCTCTCCCCCACTCTGTGAGCACTACGACTATTTCTGGTTCCCCACATTTACGGCCTGGCATTTAGCTGCCTTCAACCAGGGGCTGTTTTATCACCTCCAATTTGCTAAGTGATATAAACACCACCACCTGATTACTCCGCTCTTGCCATTATTTACTGCTCCAGGAGTCTCTCGGTGTCATCTTCAAACTTTATCAGTAATGATTTTCTGTTTTCTTCCAGATCACTGCTAAAGATGCCGAGCAGCTCGGCAGCCTGGGGAGATACCTGTGGGACCCAATTAGGAGTGGCTGTGCTCGAGGTTGATGGAGAGCCAATGATTCCATCCCAGATCTAGCAGTTAGCCAGTTTTTAAGCCCAGCCTAATCATGCCACAGCCGTTTGTTAAGAACTAATAAATACAAAACCACAGCGAGACCGCCCAGATTAACTCTTGATGACCTCAGTGCACCAACAGCTCCATGAAACTTCACTGTGCTGGCTAAAAAATAAACCACAGAAGAGACAACAAACATGTCACTCCTGATATGACCTTGACAGGCTGCTGGTCTCAGCTCCATTCACAGCCCTGGGGAGGTCAGGTCTCTCACTCTGTTTTTTTCTGCTAAAGAGGATTTGTCTCCCAACGCCTGAGAAGAGGCCAGGATAAGGCAGGCAAGGGAAAAAGGCACCTTCAGCCTCTGCTGCTCTCTTTCCCACTAAGCTGATTCACAGCTCCAGAGGCCCTTGGAAATGATGTTGAATCTCTAAGAAATCTCTGTTCTCCTTCATCTCTCCCATCACAAAAGGAACGCAGACCTTGGATCATCTGTTTATTAAAATATTTTAACTGGGAAAACAAGTGTGGGTAGGGAGGGGGTTAATTAAATTAATGGCCTCTCTAAAGCGAGGCAATTAGGGTATTGATTGCAAGAAGTGCCAAGTTAATTGGGCATGTGACACATTGACATTTTTCACAATCAATAAACCTGCAACACCTTCAAAGAAATTTTGAGCAGCGCACGACCATATCAGGGTCAAAAATGCAATAAATTTCTTGAGCTGATTATAGCCGTTGGTTTCTTTCATGTTTTCTCAATACCGAAAGCTGTCTGACAGGACAGCTCTTTCCCCATGTGCTTTAATAAAAGGCTTTGATGGAGCCAATGCAAGCTTTCTCTGTTTTTTTTTTTTTCAAGAAGAAATCTTGTCAGCTTCAGTCAGCTTTGCCTTTCCATTCCCTGACGATCACTGGGAAGAAAGGGGCTGGACAAGGCTGGGAGAAGCCAATTAATAGGGATAGTGGAGGAACAGCAGAACAGCCGGCAGCGATGCTCTGAAGACAGCCTGGAGCCTGGAAACTACTCCAGATCACACCCTGCAGGACACGGTGTGAGACAGGAACAACTTCCCCAACGAGGGATCAGCCAGGCCCTTCCTCACCTTCCCTTGTCTCATCTGCTGCTCCAGAGCAGCGCTGATGTTTGCCATGGGCTGTTTGGGATGGGTGTCCATCCCCCAAAGCAGTGCTGGTTTGCCATGGGCTCTTTGGGATGGGTGTTTGGGATGGGCGTCCATCCCCCAAAGCAGCGCTGATGTTTGCCATGGGCTGTTTGGGATGCGTGTTTGGATGGGTGTCCATCCCCCAGAGCAGCTGGGGCTGGGGGAACAGCAGGGTGAGGCTCTGCTGGCTCCTGAGGCAGTGGTGAGTCCCACGGAGTGTCTGGCTGATCCCTGGGGACAGGGGACAGGCTCTGAGCACAGGGGCTGGTGAGGGACGTGGCCCAGAGCAGCAGGAGTGCTCCTGCACAGTGCAAGGGGAGGGGTGAGCGATGGCAGGGTCCCGACAAGGGACGAGGGTTTGGATCAGAAATTGTTCCCTGGGAGGGTGGGGAGGCCCTGGCACAGGGTGCCCAGAGAAGCTGTGGCTGCCCCTGGATCCCTGGCAGTGTCCAAGGCCAGGCTGGACATTGGGGCTGGGAGCAGCCTGGGACAGTGGGAGGTGTCCCTGTCCATGGCAGGGGTGGCACTGGATGAGCTCTCAGCCCAAACCAGTCAGGGATTTTCTGATTCTCTGATACCCTGCTGTGGAGCACGGGTGTCTCTCTTTCTCGAGCTGGACTGCAGGCTCAGGTCCCTCCCTTCACTGCTCCCTGCTCCAGGGGTGCCTGTCTGGTGATGTTACCCCAAGGTGCTTACAGGGAATGTCATCACAAGCTCCCAGCCCTGGAGAGACTCACCTGCCCAGTGGTGCTTGTCTGTGCTGACTGTGCTGGACCTTTCCAACGCCTGGCCATGGCCATTTTCACTGTCAGTGCCTTCTGTGACCCAGCATCTCATAAAAAAACAAAATCTCATATTCTGAAACTTCACACAAACGGCACTGAAATCCTGTTCAGTGGCTCTCCTGTGCTGGGAGGGAAGGGGGCTGGAGCTGGTGTGTCCCATCAGGCAGGAGCTGGGACAAGAGGTGTTTCAGCTTCCAGAGACTCAGATGAGACTTAACCCATCAGGCCAGCATGGCAGAAGGGGGGTGAATGCTGCTTTCTGCTCCACGGTGAAGCTCTTTTTCCCCTTTGGGAGCTTTCCCACAGCATTTGAGAGACTTCTCAGCACTTTAGCCCCAGAAAGCTGAACCCCCTTCATCTTTAGGAGCAGCCTTTGGCTGGGAACGTGTCAAGGGCCAAGCCCTGAGTGGGGGTACCCTGAGCCTGCTGCCCACTGGGTGCTGAAACATTTGGAAGTGTCCAACCAACTGCTGAGTCCCAGAGGCCACCTGTGCCCAGCATGACTGTGATTTCACTGATGGAAATACACACCTAGACTGGATCCACTGAAAACTCAGCTTTTTTCCCTCTAAATTGTTTCACTAAGTTGACCTGGGTGCTTGCCCCACATTAACAGGATTTTTTCCCAGGGATCATCCCATTCCTGTGTCCCTGCTGCTCACGTTTGTGACTCAAATTGTGCTGCCTGAGCAGTGTTGTGTAATTTACATCAAGGAATTACTGCACATTTGCAGGCACATCTGCACGTCTGTGACCCAGCACAGGCCCCTCCACTGTTCATCATCTGTTCTCTGCTCCAACCTTGTGCAAGGCTCCTCTCAGTAATTAACTTGCACAATTAGAAGCTGACAGGGTCCACAGAAGCCGTGTCCTGCCCATGCCCCCAGCCCACACGCTGCTTCCCCTGGACCAGCTGCTCTCAGACAGTGCCTCACCTTTTCTCCAGGCTCAGTGGGTTTCTTGCCCTGGACAGTGACACCCTCCCACAGGATTAATGCTGAACACCATCACCTCATTACAATCAGCATTGCTGCCTTATCTCAGGGAAACTGGAGGAAAATGAGCTTGTTCCTAGGAGACACAGGCTGGAGCCCAGCAGGCTCTCTGCTGCCCTTCTCAAAGTCAAGGGAGCAAATTCGGGGGGCTGTCAGGGAAAGCTTTCCAAAGGTTCGGGCTTGCACACAGCAACAGCCTGGTGGTGAGGGTGGTGCTCTTCCTCCTCTGCCCCCAGGCTGGTAGAGTCCCTGGAACAGGGATCCATCCCAGGGCTCCTGAGGGAGGATGCAGGGATGATTCTCCATCCCCCTGGGGTCATTTCCCATCACAGGGTGGCCCCTCCCCGCTGTGAGAGCAGCCAGAGCTCGCCAGCCCCAGCACACACTGCAGGAAATGAAGGTCCTTGGAAAAGACTCCAAAACAAAGGTGCCCAACTTAATCCACCAGCTGAGCCCAAAGATGCTTCCCAAACCCTGAGCTAAGGGCAATGTCCTGCACACAGAATCGTGAAGAAGCTGTTGGGAAGGCAGGAGGGAGCTCTGGGATGTCTGAGAACTGTCCCAGACTCTGAACTGGCAGTCAGGGTTGAGCAGAAGGAGATTTTCAAATTGGTGCTAATTAACAGGAAAAACAACAGCAGCACTTTTCATTAGCACACAGAGGAGTCCAAAGCATAGGTACAGTGATGAAAAAATGAGAGAGGAAAAGGAAAAGGAAAAGGAAAAGGAAAAGGAAAAGGAAAAGGAAAAGGAAAAGGAAAAGGAAAAGGAAAAGGAAAAGGCTATTCTAGACATACCCCTTATACTCAAAATTCAAGAATGCCAGTCTAATACAAAATCTGCAGGTAATGCCCAAAAAGCTGGCAGGGCCCAGATCTCTTGTGGGATAATGTTTAATTAATGCAGAGGTTTAAATTATCTGTGCCTTGTTCATGGAGAATGCCTCTGGTCCTTCCTCCTCCCCATCAATCCATCACCTAGGCATCCTCAATATGAACTACATGGGTTTGAAAAAGGCTAAAAAAGGGTCTTCTATTTCTCAAATCACCAGGAATTTGGAAACTTTCCGCCCTGCCCACCGTTTCTAATTAAAACTTTCATTAATTCCAGGAAAGGGAAGCGTTCCTTGGGGGTCTCTCCTGACTCCAGCACTATTACATGTTCTCATTAATGACCCAGATGAAGGAAGAAATAGCAGGCTTATTTCATTTACTAGGTAGGACCAAGCTTTGAGATATGGTGTAGACAGAAGGAAAGGATTCAAATTCCAATTAAAGAAAATTAGGTAAAAAAAAAAAGAGCAGGATGCAGAGATGAAGAAGAGTGAGAGTTCATCTGCTGACAGGAAGGTTGTTTGGAGGTCTCTCTGGGAGAAAATGAGTCAACAGGACAAAGCAGAGCCAAAAAAACCCCATTTCATTGTGGGGTCGTACAGGGGTATCACCTGTAAAGAAATACACTCTTCCTTCTGCTCTGCACTGCTAAGGCAGCAGCTGGAATAAATTTCCTCTGTTTTGAGAAAGCAAACGGTCATTTGGAGGGTGTTTAAAGAGACTGGGAAGGATTGCCTTAGCTCAGGGAAACTGGTCCCAACAGACAAGACTGAGCGTTTCAGCAGGACAGAAAACAGGCCAAGGAGGAGATAAAGAAATCTTGGGAAGGAAAGGAAAGCAAGGTTTGTTCCCCACAGTAGATGGGAGTAGAAGCCATGGGGTTAAAAGCACATTTTCAGATCAGATGTTGGGAAAATCCTTGGATGGCAAGGAATGGAGGCAGAGTGCTTGGAATGGCCGGAGCAGCCCTTTCACTGCTGGGGTTTAAGATCACAGCAGGAAAAGGGCTGTCAGGCCCATGTGGAGATGAGGCAGCCACAATGGTCATTCCCAGCCCCAAATGCTGTGAGGAAACAGTGCAGTTCTGGAATCACATAATCCCAGGATGGTTTGGGTTGAAAGGACCTTAAAGCCCATCCAGTGCCACCCCTGCCATGGCAGGGACACCTCCCACTGTCCCAGGCTGCTCCCAGCCCCAATGTCCAGCCTGGCCTTGGACACTGCCAGGGATCCAGGGGCAGCCACAGCTTCTCTGGGCACCCTGTGCCAGGGCCTCCCCATCCTCCCAGGGAACAATTCCCAATTCCCAATATGCCATCTAAACTCACTCCCTTTCAGTTTGAAGCACCTGAGGGGTGAATTTGAGGAGAATTTGTGGTGGAGGCTCCTGGGAATGTGCCTGTTGGGCTGAGGAGGGACAGGGCAATAGAGCAGCACAGCACAAGCTTTGCAAAGGAGTTACCACCTCCAGCAAACCCACCTTGTCCTGCAGAGCCCATGCACCCCAAGGAGGCTGTGACCTGACAGATACAGCTCTACCCTGACCAGTGCAGGATGCCTCTCTTTGGGGAGCAGGGCATCATTCACACACAGCAAAGAACGCCATTTTTTACATCACTTACTAAAATATACAACATTGTTTTCACAGAAAGTTTATTTGTAAACCAGGCTGATTTCAGTGGAAAGTATGTAAAACTTAACCAGCTCTTCCAGAAATGTTATTTTCTTCACAGTCCTGAAATGTTGTACTAATGCACCATTGCTTCATTTCCACATCAGCTTCTGTTGTTTTTTCCATTGCTTAATGGCATGGCGCACAGGCACAGGATGCAAATTTAGTGCACCTGGGACTGAATATGTGGGCCTTGGAGACAGAAGTTTCAAAATAATTCTTATCAGCTGCCTGCTGTAATGGTTGTGAACACAGAAATTGTTCCCTGTGAGGTGGGGAGGCCCTGGCACAGGGTGCCCAGAGAAGCTGTGGCTGCCCCTGGATCCCTGGCAGTGTCCAAGGCCAGGCTGGACATTGGGGCTGGGAGCAGCCTGGGACAGTGGGAGGTGTCCCTGCCATGTGATGGTCACACACCAACCAGCAATTCCTGCTGTTTCCTACTGCAAATTGAACCCTCTCACAAAATGCAAGGAAAGAATCCTCTGGGATCTGCACACCAGGGTCGGCTCTGAGGGGAAGGAGCTGGAATGCTGGCTGGGAAATGGCTCAGGCACTGGCACCCAGGTCTGCCTGGGTCTCTCAGGAGCTGGAATGCTGGCTGGGAAATGGCTCAGGCACTGGCACCCAGGTCTGCTGGGTCTCTCGGAGCTGGAATGCTGGCTGGGAATGGCTCAGGCACTGGCACCAGGTCTGCCTGGTCTCTCAGGAGCTGGAATGGTGGCTGGGAAATGGCTCAGGCACTGGCACCCAGGCCTGGCTGGGTCTCTCCAAGGCCCTGCTGTTAGAGGACGCAGCCTCCCAGGTGTGCCTGTTCTGGGGGTGCAGTCCCTCCTTGGTGTCCGTGCCACGTGAAACCCGAGTCAGGACTGGTCTCTGTGACATCCTGCTGACAAAGAGCCCCAGGACAGGACACCTCCTTGAACCAGAGCCCCGCTCTTGTCCAGCTGCTCTTCTGCAATGGTTTGGACAGAGCAGAGCCCTTGTTCAGCTCTTGGGATGTGCTTGGTGGAGCCAGCCTTGGGTCATGTCGCATCCATCCCCCGGGAGTGGTGTGAGCACTGCCTGATGACCCCCTTGGGGTTTGTGAGCCTGGTGACCCCTTTGGGTTTGTGACCTGGTGACCCCTTGGGGTTTGTGAGCCTGGCAAACCTCCTTGGGGTTTGTGAGCCTGGTGAGCCCCTTTGGAGTTTGTGATCCTGGTGACCCACTTGGGGTTTGTGAGCCTGGCTCCCAGGCAAGATGAAGGAGAACAATCAGAGATGTGCAGCAGAGTGGGCGTTTGATTGCCAGACTGGAGGGACAGAGAACCAAGGCACACAATGTCCAGCCTGCCTTTGTTGCTAACTCCTGCCTTGGGATGGATCACAAAGCAGCACCCCTTGCTCACCGAAGAGCTGGGACTCTGGGCTCAGCCTGGGAGCTGTTTGCATCCTTTCCTTGCAAAAGGAGCACAGACCCTGATTAATGCCACAGGAAAAGGGCTGAGGGCACCCTCAGCAGGGTTGCAGGTGACAGCAGCTGTGTGGTGCAGTGACACAGCTGGGGACACCCACAGGGACCTGGACAAGCTCCAGCAGTGGCCCACGGGAGCCTCATGTGGTTTAACCAGGCCAGGTGCTGGTGTTTGTCTAAATCCAATCATTAAAATCACTGGAGAGATAACTCTGCCTGAGTTAAGGTGCAAACGAGACAATGTGCCAAAGTCAATAGTACAGATTCTTTTTTGAACAGAATGTGAGGTAGAGGAAGAGAAAGGAAAAGGAGAGGAGGAGACGAGAAAAAATATCAGAGAAAGAGTGAAAATGTCACCACTCCATAGATTCTGATAATTTCCAGGTGGGCTTCTTCCAGTCTTCTCAGTGCTTGCAGACTGTATCCATTGAGTGATAAGGGAAAAATTCCCCAAACACAACATCTGTGGGGTTTATATTCACTTGGGTTCAGGTGGGAACACCCAGGTACCTCACCCAGAGCTGGGAGCTTCATGCCAGGGGATGGGATGATGTGGGTCACAGATATCTGGAGATGGATTGTGTGGTCACAAACCCTGGAGGATGGGATGTGTGGGTCACAAACACCTGGAGGATGGGATTGTGTGGGTCACAAACCCCTGGAGGATGGGATTGTGTGGGTCACAAACACCTGGAGGATGGGATGGTGTGGGTCACAAACCCCTGGAGGATGGGATGGTGTGGGTCACAAACACCTGGAGGATGGAGTGTGGGTCACAAACCCTGGAGATGGGATGTGTGGGTCACAAACACCTGGAGATGGATTGTGTCACAACCCTGGAGGATGGATGTGTGTCACAGACCCTGGAGATGGGATGTGTGGTCCAACACTGGAGGATGAGGTGTGGGTCACTCCTCAGCAGTCTCTGAATGCCCCTAAGAAGTTGCAGCTCTCTCTGGTGTCAGTGTGGCTGAATCAATTGTGGCCCATCAGAGCTGAAAGCCTCCATCTCACCTGTGAACACCCCGGCTCCTCAGAGGGCAGCATTGACAGCTGAATCCTTATAAGAAGGATTTATCCTGCCTGGCAGGGATTGCTCGTCTCAACTTCCTCCCTTACCTGGGGAGGCAGTTTGTAGCCCCAGGTGTGGGTTTGTGCCCCTCTGCACCTGGGGCTGCTCCGCATCACCAGCAGGGCACTGGGGGTTGATGGAGCCCCAGCTTGGACAGCTCTGTTCACTGCAGCTGGTCCTGTGTTGGAGTCACAAGTCCAAGTTCAGCCCAGTTCAGCCCAGCCCTGGATCCCTGGCAGTGTCCAAGGCCAGGCTGGACATTGGGGCTGGGAGCAGCCTGGGACAGTGGGAGGTGTCCCTGCCATGGCAGGGGTGGCACTGGATGGGCTTTGAGATCCCTTCCAACCCAGATCATCTTGGGATTTTATGGTTCTGGTCTCTGGAATTTCTTATTGTTCCTGTCTTGTCTCACTCCTTGCTTAAGAAAATACGGTGGCACTCTCATTCTCCTCTCTGTCAGAAGATTACAGCTTCCATAGACACCTGTCCTCCAGAAAAGCCTCATCCCCTGTAACCAAGCCCTTTCCAGCACCAAATGCCTGCTGTCACCTGAGCTCTGTGCTGTGTGAGGGTTCCTGTGCCTATATGCCAGCGGGGCTGTGCTGGCACTGCCCAGGCACCACCAGGGATGCCCCCTACACACACAAGTGGTGTGGGCATGCTCTCATCCTGCCACGTCAGCAGGGCTCCTCGGGGAAATGTCACCTCTGCTGTTTAAAGCATTTTTTTTATCACTGCGTTGTTCTCAAGCCTGTCACTGCACTTTATAAACCACGTGAGAGGAGTTCCTTACACAAACATCCCCCTGTGCTTTTAACTTTGCTGTTTCCAGATCTCCCTAGCACTATGTGTGGGTCAGACAGGTCACAGCTGGAGGGGTGGGGTGGCATAGGGATGGCAGTGGGGGTGCATGGCCTCTGCTGCCACCCCACCCTGCCCAGACAAGCTGTCACCTGGGGTCCCTCTCATGCTGTATCACAGTGGTGATGCTGAGCCAGCCCCTCGTGTCCCTTCTGGCCATGCCGAGAGGCCGGGACAGACCAGGGCAGTGCCAGGGTCCTGCTCATGACCAGTCCCTTGCTGGTGTGTGTTCTGATGTCCCCATCCTGCTGGACCATGTGGCACCCTGGTTACCCCTGTCCCTGCTCTGGGCCAGTCCCATCTTCTGGAGGAGAGCTCCTGGAATGCTCACCAAGCTCGCCCAGATCTGCTCCTGCCCCAGGTGTTTGGTCCACCTCTGTCAGAAAGGAAGGATTAATATTTCGTTGATGTCACCCTCCTCAGCCCCTCCAGGGTGGCCACTCCGCTCTTATTGCACTGCCAGTGTGCTTCTGGAGGAGCCTCACATTTACAGCACCTCTCCATCAGCCTGAGCAGCGAACAGACTCAGGCTTTCACTGCGGGTTTGGTCCTCTACACACTCCTGATTTTGAGGCAGAGCTTTTCACAGCTGGAAAAAAATCTCTCTGGGAACTTTAGATGATAGATACTGATCAGCGTGGATTGCAGTTTAGCAGAGGTTAGGAGCAAGTCCCCATTGAGCAGCACTGAAGGACTCTGCACGCTCTGCTGGAGCTCAGCTCCCCTGTTCCACCACCTGCTGAAGCCTGGGCTGGATTCTTCCTCTTGTTGAGTTCCACAAGAAAAGCAGACTTACAAATGAACCCCTGAATCATAACATCCCAGAATGTTTGGGTTGGAAGATCTTAAACTCATCCAGTGCCATCTGTGCCATGGCAAGGGACACCTCCCACTGTCCCAGGCTGCTCCCAGCCCCAATGTCAACCTGCCTTGGACACTGCAGGGATCCAGGGCAGCCACACTTCTCTGGGCACCCTGTGCCAGGGCCTCCCACCTCACAGGGAAACAATTTCTGTGTTCACAACCTCTACAGCAGGCAGCTGATAAGAATTATTTTGAAACTTCTGTCTCCAAGGCCCACATAATTCAGTCCCAGGTGCACTAAATTTGCATCCTGTGCCTGTGCGCCATGCCCTATAAGCAATGGAGAAAAACAACAGAAGCTGATGTGGAAATGAAGCAATGGTGCATTAGTACAACATTTCAGGACTGTGAAAAAAATAACATTTCTGGAAGAGCTGTTTAAGTTTTACATACTTCCACTGAAACCCTGGTTTACAAATAACTCTGTGAACAATGTTGTATATTTAGTAAGTGGATGTAAAAAAATGGCGTTCTTTGCTTGTGTGAATGATGCCCTGCTCCCCAAAGAGAGGCATCCTGCACTGGTCAGGGTAGAGCTGTATCTGTCAGGTCACAGCCTCCTGGGTGCATGGGCTCGCAGGACAAGGTGGGTTTGCTGGAGGTGGTAACTCCTTTGCAAAGCTTGTACTGTGCTGCTCTATTGCCCTGTCCCGCCTCAGCCCAACAGGCACATTCCCAGGAGCTCCACCAAAAATCTCTCAAATTCACCCCTCAGGTTCAAACTGAAAGGGAGTGAGTTTAGATGGCATATTGGGAATTGGGATTGTTCCCTGGAGGATGGGGAGGCCCTGGCAACAGGGTGCCCAGAGAACTGTGGCTGCCCCTGGATCCCTGGCAAGTGTCCAAGGCCAGGCTGGACATTGGGGCTGGGAGCAGCCTGGGACAGTGGGAGGTGTCCTGCCATGGCAGGGGTGGCACTGGATGGCCTTAAGGTCTTTCCAACCCCCATCCTGGATTATGTGATTCCAGAACTGCACTGTTTCCTCACAGCATTGGGGCTGGGAATGACCATTGTGCTGCCTCACTCTCACGTGGCGCCTGACACTCCTTTTCTGCTTGTGATCTAAACCCCAGCACGTGAAAGGGCTCCCCGGCCATCTCAAAGCACGTCTGCCTCCATTCCTTGCCATCCACGATTTTGCCGAAACATTCTGATCGATAATGTGCTTTAACCCCAATGGCTTCTCCTCCATCTACTGTGGGGAACAACCCTTGCTTTTTCCTTCTCCAAGTTGTCTTTATCTCTCCTTGGCCTTTTCTGTCTGATGAAACCCTCAGTCTTGTCTGTTGGGACCAGTTCCCTGATTCTAGAGCATCCTTCCAGTCTCTTTAACACCCTCAAATGACCGTTTGCTTTCAGCAAACAAGAGAAGATTTATCCCCAAGCTGCTGCCTTACAGTGCAGACAGAAGGAGATAAGTAGTTTTCCTTTACAGTATACCCTGTACATACCCACAAAGAATGGGTTTTTGGCTCTTGCTTTGTCCGTGTTGCTCATTTCTCCAGAGAGACCTCAAACACACCTTCCTGTCCCCCCAGCAGATGAACTCTCACTCTTCTTCATCTCTGCATCCTGCTCTTTTTTTTACCTAATTCTTCTTAATTGGAATTTGAAATCCTTTCCTCTGTCTACACCATACTCAAACTGGTCCCTACCTAGTAAATGATAGCCTGCTATTTCTTCTTCACTGGTCATTAATGAGAAACATGTAATAGTGCGGAGTCAGGAGAGACCCCCAAGGAACGTTCCCTTCCTGGGAATTAAGATAAGTTTTTAATATAGAAACGGTGGCAGGCGGAAAGTTTCAATCCTGACGTGATTTGAGAAATAGAAGACCCTTTTGTTAGCCTTTTTCAAACCCATGTAGTCAATTTGGAGGAGCCTAGGTGATGGATGAAATGGGGAAGGAGGAAGGACCGAGAGGCATTCTCCATGAACAAGCACAATAATTTAAACCTCTGCAATTAATAATAATTACCACACAGAGATCTGGGCCCTGCCGCTTTTTGGGCATTACTGCAGATTTGTTATAGACTGGCATTCTTGTAATTTTGAGTATAAGGGTATGTCACTAGAATAAGCCTTTTCCTTTTCCTTTTCTCCCTTTGCCTTTTCCTTTTCTTTCCTTCCTTTTTCCTTTTCTCTTTGCCTTTTCCTTTTCCTCTCTATTTTTCATCACTGTACCTATGCTTTGGACTTCCTCTGTGGCTAAATGAAAATGTGCTGCTGTTGTTTTTTCCTGTTAATTAGCACCAATTTGAAAATCTCCTCTGCTCAACCCTGCTGCCCATGTTCAGAGTCTGGACAGCTTCTCAGACAGCCCAGAGCTCCTCCTGCCTTCCAACAGCTTCTCACCATTCTGGTGCAGACATTGCCCTTACGCTCAGGTGTTGGGAACATCTTGGGCTCAAGCTGTGGATAAGTTGGCACCTGTGTTTTGGCGTCTTTTTCCAAGGGACACCTTCATTTCCTGCAGTGTGTTGGGGCTGGCGAGCTCTGGCTGCTCTCACAGCGGGGGAGGGCCACCACTGTTGATGGAAATTGACCTCCGGGGGATGGAGAACATCCTCGCAGGTCCTCGCCTCAGAGAACCTGGGATGGATCCCTGTCAGGACTAATTCTACCAGCTCTGGGCAGAGGAGGAAGAAGCACACCTCACCAACCAGCTGTTGCTGTGTGCAAGCCCGAAACCTTTGGAAAGCTTTCCCTGACACCCTGAATGTTGCTCGGCCTTAGACTTTGAAGAAGGCAGCAGAGATGCCTGCTGGCTCCAGCCTGTGTCTCCTAGGAACAAGCTCATTTTCCTCCAGATCCCCGAAGTATAAGGCAGCAATGCTGATTGTACATGAAGGTGTGTGTTAGCCATTAACACTGTGGCAGGTGTCACTTGTCAGGGCAAAATACCACTGAGCTGGAGAAAAGGTGAGGCACTGCTCTGAGACAGCCTGGTCCAGGGAAGAGCGTGTGGGGCATGGGAGGCAGGGGGTGGGCGAGGTGGGGGACAGGGGGGCACTTGGCTGTCTGGACCTGATAGCCTAATGTGCACAGTACATTTTAATTACTGAGAGGAGCCTTGCACAAGGTTTGAGCAGAGAACAGATGATGAACAGTGGAGGTGCTCGTGGCTGGTCACAGACGGCAATGTGCTCTGCAATTGCAGTAATTCCTTGCATGTAAATACACAACACTGCTCAGGCGCCAATATTAGTCACAAACGTGAGCAGCAGGACACAGGAATGGGATGATCCCGAAAAAATCCTGTTATGGCGGCAAGCACCCAGGTCACTAGTGAAACAATTAGAGGAAAAACTGAGTTTTTTCAGTGGGACAGTCTAGGTGTGTATTCCATCAGTGAATCACAGTCATGCTGGGCACAAGGTGCCTCTGGGATCCAGCAGTTGGGTTGGACACTTCCAAAATGTTCAGCACCCGTGGGCAGCAAGGCCAGGGTACCCCCACCTCATGGGCTTGGCCCTTGACACGTTCCCAGCCCAAAAGGCGGCCCTAAAAAACAAGAAATGGAAAAGGGGGGGTTTTTTTTCAGCTTCTGGGCAAAGTGCTGAGAAGTCTCTCAAATGTGTGGGAAAAGCTCCCCCAAAAGGGGAAAAAGAGCTTCACAACCGGAGCAGAAAAGCAGCATCACCCCCCTCTTGCATGGCGCCTCGAATGGGTTAATTCTCATCATGAGTCTCTGGAAGCTGAAACAGCCTTTGTCCCGCTCCTGACCTGATGGAGCACACGCAGCTCCAGCCCCTTCCCTCCCACACAGGAGAGCACTAACAGATTTCATGCCGTCTTGTGTGAAGTTTTCAAGAATATGAGTTTGTTCTTTAAGAGATCTGGTCACAGAAGACTGACAGTTGAAAAGGCCATGGCCGGCGTTGGAAAGGTCCAGCACAGTCAGCACAAGACAAGCATCACTGGGCCCAGGTGTAGTCTCTCTCAGGGCTGGGAGCGGATGACGATTTCCCTGTAAGCACCTGGGAGTAACATCACCGACAGACAGGCACCCCTGGAGCAGGGAGCATTGAAGGGAGGGACCTGACGCCTGCAGTCCCAGCTTCGCCAGAAGAAGACAACCGTGCTGCCACACAGCAGGGTCGTAATAGATCAGAAAAATCCCTGACTGGTTTGGGCTGAGAGCCCATCCAGTGCCAACCTGCCCATGGACACGGGAACACGTCCATCTGTCCCAGGCGCTCCCAGCACCTCCCAATGTCCAGGCCTGGCCCTTGGACCATCGCGCAGGGATCAGGGGCAACCACGAGCTCTCGTGGCACGCGCTGTGCCAGGCCCCACGCCTCCAGCAACAATTCATGAATTCGCAACACCTACGTCCCCTTGTCAGGACCCTGCCATCGGCTCAACCCTCCCTTGCGACGTGCCGGAGCACCCTGCTGCCGGGCAGCACGTCCACTCAACAGCCCTGCTGCTCAAGCCTGTCCCCTGCCCAGGATCAGCACAGAACACCTCTCGTGGACTCACCACTGCCCTAGAAGCCAGTCAGAGCCCACCCTGCTGTTCCCCCTACCACTCCCCAGTGCTCTGGGGAGGACACCCATCCAAACACGCATCCCAAACAGCCATGGCAAACATCAGCGCTGCTTTGGGGGATGACGCCATCCCAAACACCCATCCCAAAGCGCCCATGGCACAACCAGCACTGCTTTGGGATGGACTACGCCGTCCCAAACAGCCATGGCAAACAGTCAGCGCTCTTGGAGCAGCAGATGAGACAAGGAGGTGAGTAAGGGCCTGGCTGATCCCTCGTTGGGGAAGTTGTTCGCTGCTCAACACCGTGTCCTGCAGGGTGTGAATCTGGAGTAATTTCCAGGCTCCAGGCTGCTTCAAGAGCATCCCTGCCGAGCTGTTCCTGCTGTTCCTTCCACATCTGCCATTATGGCTTCTCAGCCTTGTCCGGCCCTTCTTCCAGTGATCTCAGGGAATGGAAAGGCCAAGCACTAGACTGAAGTCATTTTTGACAAGATTTCTTCGAAAAAGAAAAAAAAACAAGAAGCTGCATTGGCTCATAAACCTGTATAAATGCTACATGGGAAATGAGCTGTCCTGTACAGACAGCTCTCGGTAATTGAGAAAACGCATGAAAGAAACCAGCTATAATCAGCTCAAAAATGTTAAAATTGCATTTTTGACCCTGATATGGTCGTGCGCTGCTCAAATTTCTTTGAAGGTGTTGCAGGTTTATATTTGAAAAATGTACATGGTATCAGCATGCCCAATTAACTTGGCACTATTCTTGCGAATCAATCAACCCTAATGCCTCGCTGTAGAGAGGCCATTAATTTAATTAACCCCTGCCTCCCCCCGCATTGTTTTCTCCCAGTTAAACAATATTGCTGTGAATAAACAAGAGTGATCCAAGGTCTGCGTACCTTTGTGATGGGAAAGAGATGAAGGAGAACAGAGTTTCTTAGGAGATCAACATGCATTTCCAAGGGGCCTCTGGACGTGTGAACCAGCTTAGTGGGGAGAATGAGAGCAGCAGAGGGCTGAAGGTGCCTTTTTCCCTTGCCTCCTTATCCTGGCCTCTTCTTCAGGCGTTTGGGAGACAAATCCTTTAGCATGAAAAAAACAAGTGAGAGACCGTGAACCTTCCCAGGGCTTGTGAATGGAGCTGGAGACCAGCATCCTGTCAAGGCATATCAGGAGTGGACATTTGTTGTCATCTTCTGTGGTTTATTTTCTTAGCCCACACAGTGAAGTTCATGGACGCTGTTGGTGCACTGAGGTCATCAAGATTAAATCTGGCGTCTCGCCTGTGGTTTTGTATTTATTAAGTTCTAACAAACCGGCTGTGCAATGATTTAGGCCTGTGGCCTTAAAACTGCTAACTGCTAGCTCTGGGAATGGAATCATTGGCTCTCCATAAACTCGAGCGACTGCCATCCTAATTGGTTGCCCAAGGTGATCTGCCCCAAGTCTGGCCGACTGCTCGGCATGCTGTTAGCAGTGATCTGGAAGAACGAAAAATTACTATTAGTCGTGAACAGTAACCATGACCGAAGACTCCTGGAGCAGTAAAGTAATGGCAAGAGCGGAGTAATCAGTGTGGGTGGTTTATAGTCGTTAGTCAAATTGAGGGATAAAAACAGCCCTGGTTGAGGCAGCTAAATCCAAGGCCTTAATTGGGAACCAGAAAGAGTCGGTCAGTGCTCACAGGAGTGAGGGAGAGGAGGGTGGCGCCGAGACAAAAGTCTCCACAAAGATACAAGTTAGTGGGAAATCCCAATGCAGATTATAGCCTTCTCCTGGCTGCGCGTGTTAACAGTGGAGGTCGAAGGCTCACAGGTAACGCCAAGCTTGAAGTTTATAATCAAACAATGGGTATAAAAAAGAAAAGTGAAAAATAACCTGTAAGTAAATTGTGATCTTGAAGAATTTATTTCCTCCTTTACTCCGCCCACATTTGTTTATTGACTAGCCAATGGCAACGTGTAGTTTTCCAAACTGATACTTTGCTAGTATTATGGAGGATGGAGAGAAGAGACAAGAACACTCGCTGGGAGCATTCCCGTTCCCTTTAATGGCAGCTGTATTAAATCTGAGATCCCAGAAGATACCAACGTCGAGGGGACAGCAGAGCTTGCTGAGCGGGGGGCTGTCGTCCCAGGTGGAAGCAAGGTCGGGGCAGAGGCACTCCAGTGAACCCTTGTATCTCAGCCTGTGGCAGGGGGAAACCCTCACAAAGGGATAAGAGGGACAACACCCCCCTCCTGCCTCTGCTGGCAGCCGCAGGGCCGCTGCAGGGCGAGAGCTGCAGGGAGTCTTGTGCTCCTGTGCAGCAGCAGACACGGTAATGCTCCATCAGGTGCCCATCCCAGACAGCAGCAGACTGCCTGGAAACCCTCATGCCAGCAGAACCGCATTTCATCCCCTGTTGCCATTTCGCTGCTGTGCTGTGTCCCTTGTCCAAGCTCGGGCTCACCTCCAAGGCAAGTGTGCCTCTGCCTAATCTCTGAATGCGAGCTCTTCCCCTCCCCGACAGTGCCGGGACTTCTGGGGCCGTTCTGGGCTTCTCCTTCAGTTTGGAAAAGTCACCTCTCGAGAGATGACCCTGCTGCTCTGCAAACGGCCGAGGAGCACCAGTGAGGCGGTCCTGGCCATTGAGTTGCTTTTGTCCTTCGCCTGTCTCTCTCACCTCACAAGTGCATGGGACCCAGGGAGCTCTGAAGGATGCCAGAGACAGATCCTTTATGGTCATATCGTGCTTTGGACCGTTGCGCTGGAATTCATGGCCAAATGGTCCATCTGGGTCAATTCATGGCTGTACAAACGGTGAAGATGACACTGAGAGACATCGGTGGACATGAATATATGGCAGATTGTTAATCGTACCGCATCCCTGCATCCACAACTTGGTTTTTCCAGTGCAATATTATAAAACAGAGGATAAATCCAAGGTCTGGTCGCTTTTGTGATGGGAGAGATGAAGGGGAACAGAGAATTCTCTATGAGATTCACCGATCATTTCTCAGAGGGTCCTTGGAGCTGTGAATCAGTGGAATAGCCCAAGAGCAGGGGCTCCCATGGCTGGTGACTGCCGTCTGGGATGGCAGATGAATCCCGGCACTGCTCATAACACGAGTTGGAGCTCGTACGCGGTTATCCTGCAGCTGCCTTTTTGAGGGAACACCAGCAAGGGTAGAGACCAGGGGTCAAGGCTGAGGGCTGCAGCATCTCGTGGCCCAGGGTTCTCAGGGATTTGCTCCTGGTTGATAAGAGCCATGAGCGGTTCCACAGGAACTGTGTGCAATGGAGCACAGCAGAGAGCAAGGAGCATCATTCCTGCAAGGCTTAGGATGTGGATGGAAACCTGGAGAAAGCCGCTGAAGGAGGCTGAGTATGACTTCAATCAGCAGATGGGGAAGAAGACAGAGCAGAGCAGCTGAGAAGCAATTAATGCTCTGCCTTCCCAATGGCTGCCCCTGAAACTACCAGGCCATAACAAATGGCACCCCTGGGGGTAAACCTTCTTTACAGGCAAGCCCTACTGCCTGCAGGAAGCTTCCCCAGGCACTCCCAAAGGCTCCACCTGCCTGTTGCTTCTCAACAGACAACAATTAGTTTTGCTGGTGCCCCTGAGTGCTCTCAGGACAGATTTCTTTGGGCCGGCAAAGGCAGACGTGTAAAGGCTTTACGCCAGCCCTCCATCTCGGAGTGCGCATTCTGCCTCATCAGAAACCGCACATCACATCGTGTAAGCCTGCTGCTGTCCTGGCTCTGCTCGTCAACTGAGCTCCAGGCAGCTCCCCAGGGCCCTGATATGGCTCCTCCTGGAGGGGTGTGTGCTGCCCTCTGAGCCCTTCCCAACACGTTCCCCACGAATGCGCCAGAGCCCAGCAGGTAGCAAAGCAGGGAAAGAAGCTGGAAGGAGACCCTCAGCCAGTACTCCCAGCCAAGCCTGTGGTCATCTGCTGCTGCCCCACAGCAGAGGTGACCATGCTGGACCCCAAACCCGATGCAGTGCCTCCGCCAGCTGTGCTGTAATGCAGTCCTGACTGGGTCCAGTCCAGTGCCACCAGAGATGGTCTGCCTGGTGCTGGGCTGTGGAACCCAGAGGGAGCAGAGCTCCTGGAGACAGGGGAAGGGGTGGCACTGGCCAAGGGGCCAGCAACAGAGGAGCCTGTCTGCACCCAGGCAGGAGAAGAAGGTCTTGGCCATGGGGCAGGAACCTGATGTATTTCTGATTCGAGGAGTGCCTTGTAACACCGCAGAGCAACACGGAAGGAATAGCTGGGCTGGGCAAGGGCTGTGGTGAAGGCTCATGTATCTCTTCTGATCTCAGAGAGAGTTCATGAGCTCGTAGAAATCCC
>CM019228.1:13024701-13039594 GCA_009741485.1 Malurus cyaneus samueli | reverse complement strand
AGAATGGTCCACTGCCACATGGACACACATCAAGTGGTGGTGGTCATCCTGCTTCTCACCTGTCCACTCAGCAGGGGCTTCGTGGGATATTTCACCTTTTCTGAGCATTTTTTTTATCAATGCGTTGTTCTCAAGCCTGTCACTGCACTTTATAAACCACGTGAGAGGAGTTCCTTACACAAACATCCCCCTGTGCTTTTAACTTTGCTGTTTCCAGATCTCCCTAGCACTATGTGTGGGTCAGACAGGTCACAGCTGGAGGGGTGGGGTGGCATAGGGATGGCAGTGGGGGTGCATGGCCTCTGCTGCCACCCCACCCTGCCCAGACAAGCTGTCACCTGGGGTCCCTCTCATGCTGTATCACAGTGGTGATGCTGAGCCAGCCCCTCGTGTCCTTTCTGGCCATGCCAAGAGGCCGGGACAGACCAGGGCAGTGCCAGGGTCCTGCTCATGACCAGTCCCTTGCTGGTGTGTGTTTCTGATGTCCCCATCCTCCTGGACCGTGTGGCACCCTGGGTCACCCCTGTCCCTGCTCTGGGCCAGTCCCATTCTCTCTGGAGGAGGGCTCCTGGAATGCTCACCAAGCTCCCCAATCTGCTCCTGCCCAGGTGTTTGGTCCACCCTGTCAGAAAGGAGGATTAAATTTCGTGTGATCTGCCCCTCCTCAGCCCCTCCTCTGGAGCTGCCAGGGTGGCCTCTCCTGCTCTTTGCACTGCCAGCGCTTCTGGAGGAGCCTCACATTTACAGCCCCTCTCCATCAGCCCTGAGCAGCGAGACAGCTCAGGCTCTTCACTGCCGGGTTTGGCCTCTCACACACTCCTGATTTTGAGGCAGAGCTTTTCACAGCTGGGAAAAAAATCTCTCTGGGAACTTTAGGATGATGAGAACTGATCAGCGTGGGATTGCTAGTTAGCAGAGGGTTAGGAGGCAAGTCCCCATTGAGCAGCACTGAGGAGGACTCTGCACGCTCTGCTGGAGCTCAGCTCCCCTGTTCCACCACCTGCTGAGAGCCTGGGCTGGATTCTTCCTCTTGTGTGAGTTCCACAAGGAAAGCAGACTTACAAATGAACCCCTGAATCATAACATCCCAGAATGGTTTGGTTGGAAGATCTTAAACTCATCAGGCCTCTGTGCCATGGCAGGGCCCAGCCTGGCTCTGATGACAGATCAGGAGAGGAATTGGAATGTGGCAGAGATGCTACAGCAGCGGTGCAGGTATTTGGTCAGCGTTGCCTGTTATTGTTGATCACAGCTGTCAGGACAGTTCCAATCTCTGCAAGTTATTTGCCTGTGCCACACAATAGATATTAAAATGTCCATTACATCTCTTCCTGAAGAAGCAATCTGCTGCACATGGAGACAGTAGCAGGCAATCACAGCTCTATTACCAGCACTATGACCAAAATTTCATGCAGCTAAAATTGACTAATGGCTTCAAGGTTTGGTTTTTTTTTTTACTAATGCCTGTTATTGCTTATGGTATTGCTGTGATTGCTTGGGGGAAATTCCTGCTTCCAGAAGTTGTTGGGTTGTGTTTATTCCACAAATAGGAAGGATACAGCTCATTTTTTGCAGGTACAAACCATACAGGGACCATCTCTCTCAAGCCTCATCTTGGAGGTTTTACAGCAGAGAGTGAAACACGAGTGAGAAGCAGGGAAGTCCCTGCTAGGGACTGCAGCAGAGAGAAAATAAAACATCCCTGTCTCCAGGCCGGCCTTGCCCCTTCAGAAGTTTTTACAGTCTCTCTTGAGGCACGCACATCATCAAGGAAATCTTCCTGGAAGGGAGAGAGGAGTTTTTCTGCTCCTGTGAAATGTGAGGATGGCTTAGGGGAACAGTGGGGCAGAAAAAAATGCTGCTGGTTGGTAATTAGTGAGTTATTTTGGACAGAAAAAGGGGAGATGACTGTGGTGTTGTGCATGCAGACAGGGCAAATGGGAATGGCTTTAAAAGAAAGGGAATTGTTTCAGTTTGGATACTGGGAAGAAACTTCTCCCGGGGAGGGTGGGGAGGCCCTGGCACAGGGTGCCCAGAGAAGCTGTGGCAGTGCCCAAGGGCTGCTGGGGGACACTGGGGAAGTGATGCAGGCTGGCTCTGGAGGCAGGGGTGGGCAGGGGTCGCAGGGTACCTCTGCACAGCCCTCAGGAGGTGACAGCCACGGGCAGGGATGCTCAGCAGGGCCCTTCCACCTGTGTGAACAGACGGGGCAGTGGGCAGGGACAGTGTGGGGTGGGTGAGCTCCCAGCTCGGGTCATCTCTGGGATCACAGAGCAGAATCCCTGAAGGATCAACAAGTTCCTTCTCCATCCTCAATGTGTCCGGAGCTTCCACGACAGCAGTGACTGTGAGCCACAGTCTGCTCTGTCCCCAGAGGTGCTGAGCTTTCCCTGCGCTGGGAGCCGAGCCCAGCCCAGCCCGGTCATCACACGGCCCCGGGTGGGAAGGGAGCCCCAGCAGGGAAGGGCTGTCCCTCGTGGGACAAGGCACAGCAGAGGCCCCTTGCAGGGACATTGCAGCCCTTCCCCGGGGGCTGTTGGGCTGCCGGTGTTTGTTTGTTCGCAGGGGTTATGTTTGCCTTTGTTTGGTTTGCAATTCAATCTGTTAGAGCAGGCAGACGAGTGCGAATTGCCAGGACCATCTGCTGGGAGCATCCAGCAGAACTCCACGTTAATGATTGATCTGCTCCCCCTCCCTGCTGGGAGCTCTCCCTGGATCCCAGAGCCCCTGGGAATTCTGTGCCTGGGGCACCCAGGGAAGGAACAGGAGCCAGTTCACCCAGCTCTGCTTGGACCTGCAGGGCACCTGAGCAATCTGTAATTCTGTTACGGAGATTGTGGTCCCCCAGTCCCAAAGCGGGGACAAGGATGGGCCCTGCCTGCTGTGCTGGGTGCTGCCATCCTGAGGGGACCCCTGAGCTCCCCTCTTCCCCACGGGAATGAAGATGAGCCAGACTGATTCCTCACAACTTCATAAAATCATGGAATCATTCAGGTTGAAAAAGACGTCAAGTCCAACCTTTGACCAAATCCCACCGTGGCCACTAAACCATGTGGATGGTGACTCCTCCTCTGCCCTGGGCAGCCTGTGCCAGTGCCTGGCCACACTTTCAGGGAAGAAATATTCTCTAATATCCGACCTGAAGATCCCCTGGCACAATTTGAGGCCATTTTTCCCTTGTCCTGTCACTTGCAGCCTGGGAGAGCAGCTGCTGATGTTGCCCTGCCACAGCATCCTCACTTTTCCATCATCGTGGGCTCCTCCTGACAGAGCTGAACACTTCCCAGGCAGGTCAGGAGAGCTGAGTGGTGGATTTCCCACTGTCCCTGCAGCCCACAGAAGCCAAGACTCCTGCAGCAGATTCTCCAGTGCTGCTTGGCAGGTCGGGTTGTTCTGTAGGGCCCCAGCCCAGCTCAGCTCCCCAAACCCTCACCCTGCAGGAGGGGAAGCTGCAGCCCCCGGAGCTGCTGCCCTTAACCCTGAGTGCCTGCTCTGTGCAGAAGGTGGGTAAGGGGTTCTGGGAGTAGCAGGGCACTCACGAGGGGCTCAGCAGGTTGGGGTGTCAGCTCCTGGAGCTGCTCCCAGAGCCCTCCAGCGGCCCCTCTTCCAGCAGTGCCCAGCTGAATGCAGAGCAGGACAGTCCAGCTCTGCCCGAAATGATCGTGCGCCTCCTTTCCCCCCTCTTCTTCCTCCCTCCCTCCCCCACTGCACATTTCCCTTGAAAAAAAAAAAAAATAACATTTTCGCCATGTGTTGGGGGAAAAAAAATACAGTGCAATTACACATTTTTATAGCACACCTTTCACAGCTTATCGCGGAGCTGGGCACATAAAAAAATGAGTTGCATAAATTTTAAAGACATGTAATACATACACAGTTAAAATCCTGCCGCAACAGCAATAGAAAACAGGTGTGTGCTTAAAGGGAGATTTAAACCAGCGACGTGAGATGCACACAGGAGCCGGGGGAAGCAGCCAGCGAGGAGCTGCAGCCAGCACGGATGGCTGGGATGGAGAGGGGCTCCAAACCCAGGCACCCTCGGGGACAAACACCTGGGAATGGGCATCTCCACGGGAATGATGCCTGGCAGAGATCAGGTGTCCAGGGAGAGAGCTGGACAGGCGAGGCTCGGAACTCAAAGCAGATTTTGCTGCTGAGGCTCTCCCCACAGGAATCCCAGTTTAACCAGTGCCCTTGTGCACTTGCAGGAGCTCCAGGACAGATGTGAGGGTGCACTCAGCCCCCTCAGCCCGACCTGCAGGGTTTGAGGAAGGCTCCAGAGGAGGAAAAGGCCTGAGCTGGGCCAAGAACTCCCTTAGGAAACCCATAAAGGAACAGTGACCCCATGAGTTTCCACCATGAGGGCCTGGAACACAGATCAGACACACATGGACACATGGACAGCCATGGCTTTCCTCATTCCTATCGAGGCACTCATTCCTATCGAGCAAGTCTCACACTACTTTTCCCACCTTGTGCAATCTGATCAGGAGTCAGCCAGTGCTCAGCTGCTGTGCCAATCACTCCAGCTTGATTCTAACTTGATTTTCCTTTGAGTGTTTCATCAATGGAGTAATAAGCTGAACCTTGTCACTGAGCTTTATTAAATCAAAGATTTACAAATTCATATTAAAGCCCCTTTTTGCTAATACCTGTGATGGCGATGCTCTGAGTGACACTAAATCACTCACTTGTGACAAATGTTTGATTGGCCAGCCCCTCAATCAGGAGACACAACAAACTGATGGAGAGAGCAGGACCCAAATCGGGGTTTGCAGCAGGTGCTGCCCCCGATGCCAGTCCTCCAACGGCTCAGGGGGTCTGGTTGGCTCTGCCTTGCTGTGGGGGAGGCTGGGAGGGTTTGCAGGACCACAAAGGGACCAGAACCTCAACCACTGTCCCAGCAATGCTGCCAGAGTGGGGTGTTGGGGCCTCGGGAAGATGGAGGTGCTGGGAGGGTCTGCCTGTCCCACAGCAGCACCCTGGGGCTGGCACGGACAGAGAGCTGGCCCTGGTGTCCATCTGGGAGGGAACAGCATCAGTGGGATGTGCAGACCCCCAGAGCCAGTGCAGCCCCCCTGGAGGCAGCTGGGGCAGCCCTCTGCCAGCCCAGGGCTTTGCAGGAGCAGAGGGGACACCAGTGTCACCAGCCTGCAGGGAAAGGTGGGAAGATCTCACAAAATCCTTCTCATCTCCTGCTACACCTCAGCTGAGAGGCAGAATTGGAAGATTTCTCACTCCCTTTGAGTGATAGAATCATTAAATCTGGAGAAGACCTCCAGGATCATCAAGTCCCAACAAGCCCATCCCAGAAGACAGAGTCATGGGCAGACTGAAGGGATGAGATGAATTTGTCCATTGTGGAAGCACAGTCCCACCCCAGGGGTTTTCCCCACCCAAATCAGCCCTTTCGTGCTGTGTCTCACAGTCTTTAAAACGCATGGTTCTCACCCTGTGGCAGAACAAATGGAAATGGATCCAGCCTCTGCTCTTACCCAGGCAGAGGGGACAACTCAGGGACAACCAGTGGCACCCCCAGGCACAGGCAGTGCTGTGAGCCCAGCTCAGGCTGTGTCCCCAGGGGAGCAGCAGCTGAAGGAGGACTGAGCCCTCCAGGAACCAACCCATACCTTGGAATGGAAACGTTCCCAGCCTTGCCCTCCACACCTTCACACCCAGCTGCCCCACACTCCCACATTCCCGGGTGTCCCTGTCCCAGAGGCAATCCCTGTGGGATTGCAGAATACTGATTGTGGTAACAGTAGAACAACAGACCCTGAAAATCAGGCCTATCTCCTGTCCTTGGTGCAGAAGGAGCCTTGGAATTAGTGAACACACCGATCACGAGTGAAGTAGGTAAGGCACAAAAAAAAGATTGTAACCACCAGGTCAGGGGAGACTCAAAGAGCACTGCTTGTTACTGTAAAAGGGATTGTTTACCCAGTACCATAAAAGGCAATATTCTGAGACAAGATAATTGATTGGAGTGTGCTGTCAGTGTAGAATTACTTCCAGTTATTTACATATATAAAGAATTTACACTGCACAATAACATCTTCACGTGCCAAGTGGAGTCCGTGCCTCAGTCATCACTGTCCCCAGCTGAGCCAGGGCCTGGCACAGCCTCTGCAGCACAGGGGATGCTCCAGGGGAAGGCTGTCCCGGGGAAGACTCTGCAAACCCCAAAGGTGCAGTCTGGGAATCACTCCAAAAAGCAGAAGGGACCTCTGGGAAGTTTTTGAGAGTAAAAATTTTGGGGAAAAAAGGGAAATCTTTAAAACCAGGCAGCTTCCCAATAGGAATTCAAGAGGGTATTCTTCAAAAATCTGCCTCTGATGCAATGGAGACTCAGACCTAAAATCTCACATATCTTAAATGTTTCTCTCCAGCACAGCTGTCCTGGTGAGCCTGCCTGATGAGTCCTACCCTGGGCCCAAGACACAGCACGATTATGAGGATTTTTTAATCATTATCATTAATTTGTTAAAACCATTATGACACATGCTGGTTCCCAGACAACACATTTCTCATGAAGGATGTTTTGGCAGGAATTTCTTGAGTGCCTTATGCACCTTGGGAACCCCAGGCTCTAAGAAAGTCATTAAAATGGATGGGAGCACTCATGGGGACACTTGGCACTTGTCACAGCTTCTGCAGGATGGCTCAGCACATGCCAGGTGTCCCCTGAGTGCCAGGCTGAGCTGGCAGATCCCCCCAACCATCCTGGGTGCAGGTCAGAGCTGTCTGTGCCCCCAGGATGGCCCCAGGAGGACTGGGCAGGGTGGATGTGCAGGATGGGCCACCTCAGCACCCATCTGGGGGCAGGAGACACAGAGAGGGGGTCCCTGCTCCTGCACCCTGCAGCAGGAACAGCAGGGATTCTCAAACACTCAGTGAGGGCTCAGCAATCACCATCCCGAGCCTTGGCATGTCCCAGCTGAAAGGAATGAGAGGGAGATATCTTTACAAAGTGTGGGGTCTGCTGGGAGATCAGGGCAGATCCTGATGGGTGAGAGGAGCAATGGGAGGAACCATAAATTCCACAGGAATTCCACCCATTGACATAGACTGGTACTGACCCAAGGCAGGGCTAAATCCCTGGACTGAGAGAAAAAGGACAGAGACACAGAGAATAAAAAGGGGGGATGCACATTAGATGGGGTCTGTATTAGGGGATTGGGGGAGTCTCTCTTGGCCTCCCCCTTTATTGGAATAAAGTTACGGGACTCCTCTGTCTCCTTTTTGGACACAAACCTCTGGTGTTTGTGGATTACTTTTCATCACACAGGCTGGCATGGGGCCCCTCTGCAGGGCCCACAGCCCCACTGAGGCCCTGATTCCTTCTCCCTGCTCTTCCCAGCAGCCTCCCATGCTTTGTGGGGCCACAAGCTCTGTGCCAGACTCTCTCCATCCGTGCCCCACATCTCCCAAGCTCTCTCCCCAGAGGCTCCACCCTGAACATCACAGAGTGGCCAAATATTCCCTCCTTGTTGGTGCCTCAGCCAGGCTTGGGACAGACAAAGACCTGTGGAATCCAGCAAAAGGCACAGCCTGCACCATTCATCACTGGAGGGTTTGCTCTGCTCTCAGGAGCTCAGGAATAGAAATTTATTTCCTGCGTTTTGAAGTGGGGGTTTCAGTCAGCGCTGAGTGAGTTTCAGCGAGAACCTCTCAAGAGAAATCAATCTCTGCCCCTTTCTGTGAGCCAGATGGGTCACAACCAACTCCATCTGAGCCCTCCCATCTCCCACAGCTTCTGAGTCATCTCCCATCGCCCCCTCCCCATCCCCACCGTGCCAGCATCACGGGCGTTCTCCTCCTGTTTGCTCCCTGTCCCTCAGCAGTGTCTGCAGTGACCCAGCTCCCCTTCCCTCCCCTCCTTCCCTGTCTCTGCCCTTCCCAGGGCTGCTGCCAGCCCCTCACAGTCCCCAAAGCTCCACACTGGCTCCTGCCCCCTCTGCCCTCTCCCAGCCCTTTGTCCAGGACACTCCTCACATCCAGACCAGCCTCACTGGCACTGTCCAGGTGAGGAGTCCCCTCGGGCAGGGCTGTCCCCAGGGTGTGTGTGGAGGTGCCAGGGAGCAGGACAGGCCCTGTCCATGCCCCTCCTGGCACAGGACACGGTGGGTGTCTGCTGGGACACCCTCAGCCCTCCTGCTCACTCCCAATTAGCTTTGCTGAGGCTTGCCATGGGGACAGGACACATCCCAAAGGTGTCACCGGGGTGTGGCTGTCCCTGCACCCCTCTGCTGCCCCCATTTCCCTGGAGCAGGTGGACCCAAAGGTGTTTGGGGATGCTGGGCCAATTTTCTTTGCAGCCCAAAGCAGGACAATGTCCTGGGCTGCAGCTGGGACTGGGGGAAGCTTTGAGGAAACCCCAAATACCACAGGAGTTACAGTCTGCAGTCAGCTTCACTTCCCTCAGAGCAGCCAAATCCACTCTGACTGAGCTGTTGGCGATCCAGGTGCCTTTAAACACCATTTCAGGCTTGTGTTGGTCTGGTTTGCTGCAGGCTCAGCCTGGCCACCACGGCAGGAGAGGAGGGCAACTTCCCAGCACTCGGTGGCCGGCAGGACAGAAGAGTCTCTGTGCATTCTGTACTTGGTGGGGACAGAGCAGGAGATGAGGCACCACCATCCTGCAGCCCTGCAGTGAATTCACCACTACTTCAGCATTCTAAAGCTCATTTCAGCCCATTCCCGTGATCATTTTAATCCAGTGATTGTTTTATTCCCAAATCCCTCTCTCATCCCTGAGTGCTCTCCAAGCCATTCCCTGCACACTCTCCCCAGTGCCCATCCAAGCCTGGCCTCTCAGTGCTACTTGGGGGTGTCCTGTGCCACCAGCGCAGCTCTGGGCAGCTTTGGCAGCAGCTCTGGTGCTCGAGGGTCCCTCAGCAGCCAAAGGCACAGCTCAGGCAGCTCCCAGGGACAGCAGTGAGACCCTGCATTCAAACAGCCCATGGAGAGCAGCCCCCGAGGCTGTGCCCAGCTCGGGTGTCAGCGGGTGCCGCTGCCATGTGCCCAGGGAACACCCCCGGAGCTGCAGTGATTCAGCCAGCCCTCCTCTGCCTTGGATGGCAGCCTGTGAGGAGCTGGGGGCGGCAGGGCCCACTCGGCACATGGGAGATGCTGCTCAGCCCTGCCCAGCCCAGCGCTTCCCTCTGGGGTTCCTGAGATCCCGGAGCGCCATCCCCGGGGAGGGGCAGGGTCTGTCCGGGGGCAGCAGGGCTCAGGATGCTCCCATGGGCACAGATGGGCTGTGGCAGCGGGCACGTGTGCCACCTTGTCACCGTGCTGGCAGCGTGGGGCCCTGAGCAGGCTCTGCCGTGGGTTGCTGTCACCTGCTGGTGCCACCTCACTGCCTCGCTGAATTCTTGCTGTCTCCTTTCACCCACCAGCAATGCTCTTGGCATCGGCAGTCCTTCAGTTATACAATGTTTAAAGAGTGGAAAGCCAGCCCCAGAACACGAAACAGAGCGGTGCAAGCATGGAACCCCACTGTTCCCAACCCTGGGGAGATGTGGGTGCAGCCAGGGCTGCCAGGGCAGCCCCACTGGAGCAGGACATTACACCAGGAGCACCAGCTCTGCACCCCAGGGCACCACAGCAGGAGCACCAGCTCTGCACCATGGGGCACCACACCAGGAGCACCAGCTTGAACCAGGGCGCAACAGAGGAGCACAGCCTGCACCGGCAACACACAGGAGAACAAAGCTCTGCACCCGTGGGCACCACACCAGGAGCACAGCTTGCCGCCGGGTCCCAACACCAGGAGCACAGCTCTGACACCCGGGCACCTACACCAGGAGCAAGCAGTCCCTGACACCCGGGCACACAAAACAGGAGCACCAGCTCTGCACCCGGGCCCCACACAGGAGCACCAGATCGCACTCCGGGCAGCCACAACCAGGACCACCAGACTCGGCACCCCGGGGCCAACAGTCCAGGTAAGCAAGATCTGACCCCAGGCGGAGCCACAGAGGAGCACCAGCTCTGCACCCGGGCACCAACAGGAGCACCAGCTCTGCACCAGGGCACCAACAAGGAGCACCAGCTCTGCACCATGGGCACCACAGCAGGAGCACCAGCTGGCACCGGGGCACCACACCAGGAGCACCAGCTCTGCACCCCGGGGCACCACACCAGGAGCACACTCTGACATCCATGGGGCACCACATCCAGGAGCAACACATCTAGCACCGGCACACAAGCCAGGAGACAGCTTGCCATGGGGCACACACGATGAGCACAGTCTGCACCCAGGGCCAGAATACCAGGAAGCACAGCTTGAACCGGGCACCCAGCCTCCAGTGTCACCTGCAGGGGCATCCCTGGTGGAGTTGGTACCGGGGCACACCGGACCAGCCCAGCAGAGTGCAGGATGCCAAGCTCTGCAGGGCACAGGTGGGCAGGGGAAGCTCCTGATCTTCTCTGGGATGCTCCCTGGGAAGGATTCCCTCTGCAGTGGAAAAGGGAACGGCTCATGGGCCAGGGATGTTCTCAGGGATGGCCTGGGGGCTCTCTGCAGCAAAGAGTTAATTCAGAATAACTTCCCACACTTGTGGAGATGATTTCCATCCCTCATTTAGCACACCCTGCCTGAAGCAGACATCTGACAGCTGCTGCTGGCCACTTCCAAAATAAGATCCTCGCAATTTGGGAGAAAGAGCGAAAGCCTGAAAAGCCAATTTTTGCTCCAGTTTCTTATCCTGAGGATTGGTGCTTAGATTGTCTCAGCTTCCCACACCCATTTTGTCCAGCTTCTTTTTGGGCTATAGGTCTTAAATTCTCCACCTTGACTGTCCAACTTTGTGAGAAAGGGCATGGCTGGGAATACCAGTGCAGAGTCCAAGCAGCAGGAATGCATTCATGTCCCAATTATTAAGGGACCAGGGCTGCTCTGGGCTGATGTCCAGCCCCTCATGCACATGGATGTTCTCCATGGGATTCCCAGATCTGTGTCTTCATACCCAGAGTGTTACAAGAGCTCATTGCCAGGCTATTTTAAAGCATGCCAAGACACCAAGGGGTTTGGGAATGATCCTCTGCTGGGATCAGTCCCTTCTGCCACGTTTCAAGTGAAAGAACGAGAGGAAGTGGCCTTAAGTTGGACCAAGGGAGGTTCAGATAGGACATAAGAAATTGGGATGAGTCGCTCAGGGAGGTGGTGGAGTCACCATTTCTGGAAGAGGTGTCTGCATGTGGCTCCTGGGAACATTTTTTGGGGTGATTATGGTCCTTCTGGGTCGGTGGTTGCAGTTGGTGACATTGAAGTTCTCTTCAGCCCTGGTGACATCTAAAAAGGTGAGAGGGGAACAGGGGTCACCAGTGCTGGGCATGGCTCTGCTGGGTGCTGTGAAAGCCCTGTGGGGCCGCAGTGCCACCCCTGCAGTGCTGCCATCCCAGAGGGCAGGTCCAGGCTCAGGGTCCAGCTCTGGCTCCTGTCACTGCAGCTCCCCGTGACACCAACAGCCAGGATATCACACCTGGCCCAGGGCCACGCCTGGTCCCTCAGCAGGGTGCTCTGACAGACACTGCCCTGTGGCACCTTGGTGACCATGGAGTGCAGCTTCTGAAGCCCCTCCTGTGCTGTTTCCATCCTTTAAAGAAGAATCCACAGCGCTGCTGCTTGTGGTGTTACCCTTGTGCCAGGCCTCCCCACCTTCCTCGAGGGAACATGTTTTGTCGCCTAATTCCGAATTCAAATCTTCCCTACCTCAGCTTGAAACCATTCCCGCGTTGTCTCTTGCAGTCACCACGATATGGCTTCATGAAAATCTCTCTCCAGCCTTCTTTGTGAACCCTGCTGTGGAGCGCCAATGGTTCTCGACCTGGCTGTCCCAGATCCTGTACCCTTTGTGCACGACGGAGTGCTGCTAGTGGAGACCCCTTTTGTCTAGGAGCTGGGGTCATCGCGTGAGGCCAGCTCAGAGGCATCATGGGGAATGCAAGAAATATGAGGAGAGAGCTTTCCAAACCTTTGATGGTATCTGAAGGGTAAACAGAAAGTATAAACCCAATGTCCAACACAAGATGCAATTTCGGCACCAGGGCTCTGCTTGATTGGTCCAGTGAAGAGGTGTTGGCATTCTCTGCCTTCGCTTTGACATGAGTGCTTTTGGCAGACATGGTAATGCAACATGGGATGCCAATTAGTGAACATGCTGCTACTGAAGGATTGGCAGAACAGCACAGGAGGGCTTCAGAAGCTGCACTCCGGCAATTGTCCTACCAATGGGTTGGCCCACAGGGCCTGTGCAGATCTGACTGAGATAATATCGTCTTTGCTAACACAAACAAACTGCTGTAGGCGACCAGGCTGCCGTTGGTCAGGTTGTCTGCCAGCCACTTGATCGTGGCCCTGGGCCAGGTGGAAAATGATGTTGATGAGTGCCTGGACTGTTTGGTTTGGATCCACGGGGTTGCAGTTCGCCTAGTGACAGAGCCAGAGCTGGACCCTGAGCCTGAGACCTTTGCCCTCGTTGGGATGGCTCATTGCACATCTGCATAGGCAGGTGGCACGTACGCCCCAACAGCTTTCACTCAGCACCCAGCAAAGCCATGCCACTTCACGCCTGGTACACCCTGCTTCCCCTCTCACCTTTTAGATGTCACCAGGGCTGAAGAAATCTTCAAACGTCCACCAACTGCCAACTCCAAACCGACCCAAGGAAGGACAGCATACATCACCCCAAAAATACATGTTTCCCAGGAGCCACAATGCAGACCAACCTCTTCCAGAAAGGGCACTCCACACCTCCGTGGAGAACTCTACTTACTCTCTTAATTTACCGCTTGCGATAAAGCCCTATGATGTTGCGGTGTATAGCTGGCATCGAGTAATTCCTGCATACTCTTTGGTGAGTCTTCTGATACCCAATCTCTCTTATCAAGGTCTTACACTCTCCCCGTCTCTCTCGCTTTTTGGTGTTCCACATTGAAACGAGTCGCTCTTATCTCTGTCAGGCAGCAAGGGGTCGAACTTGTATACCACCTAGCAGGGGACTCTAGTTCCCAAAACCCTTGGTGTCTTGTCGCTCATTGCGGCTTAAATAGGATAATTTCATCAGCCAGGCATGAGTCTCATGTGTAACACTCTGGGTTATGAAGACACAGATCTGGGAATCCCATGGGACTCCATTGTTGTGAGTGGGCTGGGACTTCAGCCCAGAGCAGCCCTTGCGTCCCGTATAGTCACTTTGGGAATGAATTGATTCTGGACTGCTTATGGAACTCGTGCACGTGGTAGTTCCCAGCCGTGCCCTCTCACAAAGTTGGACAGTCTAAGGTGGAAAATTAGCCTATAGCCCAAAAAAGATAACTGTGCAAAATGTGATGTGGAAGCTGAGAACAATCTAAGCACCAAAGTCTCCGGATTAAACTGTGGAGTAGAAAAGCTTCACGCCCATACTCTGCCGATTTCAGGGCGTTTCGCTCTTTCTCCCAATTGCGAGGATCTTATTTTGGAAGTGGCCAGCAGCAGCTTCCCAGATGTCTGCTTTCACGGCAGGTGGTTGTGCTAACTGAGGTGGGAATCGAACTACTCCCACAAGTGTGGGAAGTTATCTGATTAACTCTTTTTTTTTGGCTTGGGGCCCCAGGGGCGGCGGAGGCGATAATCAGAATAGGATTAGGCCCCCCATAGGGGCGGCCCCATCCTCCTGAGAACATCCCTGGCCCATTGAGCGTCCCTTATCAAGTTTGCGTCTGAGGCGAAAAAATCAACTTCCTCCATGGGGAGCATCCCATGCGGAAGATCAGGAGCTTCCCTCCTGGAGGCCCACCTTCGCTGCCCTGTCAGGAGCTTAGCGGCATTCCTGCACTCATGCATGGCTTTGCTCCTTGGGACCTGCCGCTTCCGGTGCTTGTACTCTGTTGGCCCCGTGTATCCTAAACTCCAGCCATGGTGATGCCCCTGCAAGAGGGACACTTGAGGGCCTGATGGGTGCCCCGGGTCAGAGCTGGTGCTCCAGTGGGAGATTGTGAGCTCCCATGGTGACCGATGTGCAGAAGCTCTGGCTCTCGAATAGACCCAGAGAGTTGTGGAATTCAGTTGAAGGCTTTGGGTCCACACTGCGGATCGCGCCATGGGTAAGCAACAGGAGTCGCCTTGCCGGTTGGAATGCCATCTTCTTGTCGGCTATTTTCCAGCGAGAAATAGATAATCTTGGAATTGTTGATTTACGTTGTCGTTGGATCTTAGCCTCACCCAGGCGAAGAGCTGTGTAGCATTCGAGGACTAAATACAGCTGCCATTTTTCTACTGGGACCTAATCCAGGGTGCCCAGATAGAGAGAGTGGTACTGTGGCTGGGAATTAGAATCTCTGGCTTCTAAGGCCGTGAGATTTAAGGAATTCTGTATGGCATTTTGGAGGTAGAGTAAAGGGACGTGGTGGCTGAACCTGGCCAGCCGACATTGGGGAGGTTGCAGAGCTGGTTGCTCTGACCAACTGACTAATGAGAGGTGTCACTGTGCAGTTAGTATCTTGCCACCACAAAAGATGCTCCCGGATAGTGTGGTCTGGAGTAAAGTTGGTTACAGTCCGAGCCTCTGAATGGACTGATGCAGAAAGAAACACCATGAGTCCCGGCGCAGAGTGTAGGGGTCAACATTTGTCGGTATCTGTGCTTCTGCAAAGCTCCGAGAACAGATAGATGCCTCTCACTGGCCACAAGATACAAATTTCAAAATAACAATATTTGTGTCACGGGAGCTTAAAATAGAGGCTCAGACAAAGGAATAAATAGGCATTAAACCGTGAACAAATGGTAAAACCTGACTTCCTGTCACTACCAGGGACAGCAGCTATGTTATATTGCTAAACGCAATTTGACCCCTTTCTCCTTACCTGGGCCAAAGGCACCAATTAAACTCAAACTATTATTTTT
>CM019228.1:12972698-13005510 GCA_009741485.1 Malurus cyaneus samueli | reverse complement strand
ATTTCAGGCAGCAGCGGGCCAGCCTGTGTCCCTCTGCAAACCCCTGAGCCTGCCCCACCAGCAGGGATCCTCCCTTGCCCTGGAATGTGCCAGGATCGGGCAGCACAGCCCCCAGGATCAGGCACAGCCCGGAGTCAGGACACCCAGGGTCAGAAACGCCCCCAGGAATCGAGCACAGCCCCCAGGATCGGCACAGCCCCTCCAGGATCAGGACCAAGCACCCAGGGAACTCAAGGGCAACAGCTCTCGCAGGATCAGCCGCCCCAGATCAGCGCACAGCCCCCAGGAATCAGGCACAGCCCCAGGATCAGGGCAGCACAGCCCCCGATCGACCCCCCGATGGACACGCACAGCCCCCCAGGATCAGCGGCAGCACAGCCCCCAGGAGTCGGCACAGCCCCAGGATCAGGCAAGCCGACAGCCGCCGCCAGGCAGGCACAGCCCGGGACAGCCACCAGATCCCGCCCAGGATCAGGGCAGCACAGCCCCCAGGATCGGGCACAGCCCCCCAGGATCAGGCACAGCCGCCACCAGGATCAGGGCAGCACAGCCCCCAGGAAGGCACAGCCCCCAGGATAACACCCCAGGCAGGCAACAGCGCCCCGAGGATCGGAGAGCACGAACCTCAGTAGGCCAGCCCCAGGATAGAGGCAGCTACAGGCCACGCCGGAGTCAAGGCACAGCCCCCCAGGATCGTAGCCACAGCCCCAGGAATCAGGCACAGCCCCCAGATCAAGAGGCCCCCAGATCAAGCGCAGTCAGCACGATGAGAGCAGCCCCGCAGGATCAGGCACAGCCCCCGTGATCTCAGGGCAGCACAGCCCCAGGATCAGGCACAGGCCCAGGATCGTGGCACAGCCCCCACGATCAGGGCAGCACAGCCCCAGATGCTAGGCACAGCCCCCCGGACTCAGGGCAGCACAGCCCCCAACAGGACTCATTTCCCCGAATAGTGCACAGCTCCCCAGAGATCAGGCACAGCCCCGTCAGGGCATCAGCCACGCCGTCGCACAGCTCCGGATAGGCACAGCCCCCAGGATCCAGGCACAGCCCCAGGATCAGGCACAGCCCCGTCAGGACACCCACAGGACCCAGGTCACGGAGAACAGCTCCCCAGGATCAGGCACAGCCCCCAGGGATCAGGCAAAGCCCGCCTAGGATCAGCAGCCCAGGCAGGATCAGCCTCCCGAGGACTCCAGACAGCATGCCCCCAGGAGTCAGGCACAGCACGCCCCCAGGATCAGGCACAAGCCCCCAGGGATCAGGGCACAGCCAGCCCCCAGGATACGGACTACAGCTCCCCCACGGATCAGGGGCACACCCCCAGGACTCACCACAGCCCTTCCCAGGGATGGGCCCCAGTAAAGGTCACAGCCCCCAGGATCAGGCACATGCCCCCAGAGATCAGGGCAGCCACGAGATCAGGCCAGCCCCAGGATCAGGCACAGGCCCCCAGGATCAGGAGCAGACAGCCCCAGGATCAGCAACAGCCCGCCGCCAAGCAGATCAGCCCAAGCCGGTCAGGCAACAGCCCCCAGGATCAGGCACGCCAGATAGCCCGCCCCGAGGATCAGATGCCCCAGGATCAGGTCAGCCACCCCAGGATAGGCACAGCCCGAGTCGGGACCCAGGAAGGCACAGCCCCCAGGATCAGGGCCAGCACAGCCCCAGGATCAGGCAGCACCCGAATCAGGCACGGCCCCAGGATGCAGCACAGCCCAGGATCAGGCACAGCCCCCAGGATCACCCCGGAGGGGCCAGCAGGTAGACAGCCCCCAGGATCGAGGCACAGCCCCCAGATCAGGCACAGCCCCCGCAGGGATCTAGGGCAGCACAGCCCCCCAGGATCCAGGCACAGCCCCAGGGATCAGGCACAGCCCCCAGGATCAGAGCACAGCCCCCCAGGATCTAGGCAAGCCCCACGACAGCACCAGCCCAGATCAGCACAGCCCCCAGGCATAAGGCACAGCCCCCAGGATCAGGGCAGCACACCCGGAGCCGCCCAGACAGCATCGCCCCGAGGAGGTCAGGCACAAGCCGCCGCAGGGATCAGGCACGAGCTTCCCGCCAGGATAGGGCAGCACAGCCCCAGGATCAGGCACAGCCCCCAGCGATCAGGCACAGCCCCCCTATGGATCGGGCACCGCCCCCGGACAGCACAGCCCCCAGGATCGGCACAGCCCCCACGATATCAGGCACAGGCCTGCCAGGCAAAGCCCCCAAGGATCAGGGCAGCAGCCCCCAGGATCAGGCACATGCCCCAGAGCATCAGGCACAGCCCCCACGATCCCGGAATAGGCACAGCCCCCAGGAATTGCAGGCACAGCCCCCCAGGATCAGGCACAGCCGCCCAGGGATCTCTAGGGCACAGCCCCCAGGATAGCAGCCCAGGATCAGCCACGCCCCCAGATCAGGCACAGGGCCCCCAGGAAAGTCTAGGCAGCACAGCCCCCAGGACTTCAGGCACAGCTCCCAGGATGCTAGGCACAGCCCCCAGATCAGGCACAAGCCCCAGGACAGCTTACAGGCCTCAGCCATCAGGTTACAGTCCCAGGGATTAGGGCACACCCCAGCTCGGCACAGCGTCCAGCAGCACAGTCCGGATCAGGCCAACCCGCCAGGATAGGCACAGCCGCCCCAGGATCAGCACAGTCCCCAGGATAAGCGAAGTCCCCAGGAATGGAGCTGAGAAGGCACAGCCCCATCGCCAGCCCCGGATCGATCATGGACTCACACAGCCCCAGGATAGCCGCCCAGCCAGCACGAGTCCCCACGAAGTGCAAACCCGTACAGCCCCATAGCAGCCCGCAGGCAGCACAGCCCCCCAGGATCAGGCACCAGAGGCCCCCCAGCCTCCCCCTAGCCCCCAAAGGAGGCCGCAGCAGTGGACAGCCTCTGACAGGTCATTGTTCACTAAACTCACATTGCCATTGCCTCGGAGGAGTCCTGACCTTTATTGCCTCAAATCAAAATGTCAAAAGATGTTTTAGCAAGAGGCTCAGTGAACTGCAGAGAGCTCCTGCTGGGCAAGGGGTAGGCAGGAGAAGAGCTGGCAGGGCGATGGCCCCATCATGCAGGGGCTCAGCTGCTGCCTGGCCTGTCACAGGCCACCCCTGCCGGTGTCTGCAGGCAAAGGGCTTTCTCCAGAGGGACAAAGATGGGTTCAGCATATTCCTGAAGGGCTGACGAGCGGTGACAACATGCCCTGGAAGATCTCAGGTACGAGCCAATGGGTCCCTCTGGTCGATGTCCTTCCCACCAAGCCTCTGCTTTGTCCCTCCTGGTGTTTCAATGTGAGCCCTGTTGGGCAAGGGGCAGCTGCAAGTGCCTTGGAAGAAGCCACATCCCGGGAGATGGCCAGGACAGGGGGACACTGGGCAGGGCTGAGATGGCCAGGACAGTATGGCCAGGACAGGGTGCACACTAGGACCGGCTGAGCATGGCCAACAGGACGTGCAGACTGGACAGAACTGGAGTAGCAGCTTGCTGGGGAATAACTGCTCACCCAAGAGGCATCACCGCATCATTGTGCCAAGAGGAAAAGCACTGGAGAAGGGTGGGGATCCCTGAGAGCCTCACAATGCCAGCCCTGGATGTCCTCCCTGCAGAGCTGTCCTCGGGATAGTGATATTCCCTTTAGGCTTTTGACTTTAATATCCCATATTTTTATTTTCTCCAGAATGATCCAAGCCTAAGCAGATGCTTCCACAAGTCAGGGTCTTGTAATATCACCTTGGTTTTGTTGTTAAATGACTGTTTTCACAGGAAATTTCTGCCTGGCTCTGAGCACCCAGAGGGCACCTGCTTTGTGGGGAGCTCTTAAGCTGACATGAAGGGCTGGAGCTTCTGGAGCCAGATTAGACAGCTGGGGGTGCCACCTGGAGGGGAGAAGGATCCATGGAGAGCTCAGAGCCCCTTTTGGGGCCTAAAGGGCTCCAGGAGAGCTGGAGAGGGACTGGGGGACAAGGGATGGAGGGACAGGACACAGGGAATGACTTCCCACTGCCAGAGGGCAGGGATGGATGGGATATTGGGAGGAATTGTTTCCCTGGGAGGGTGGGCAGGCCCTGGCACAGGGTGCCCAGAGAAGCTGTGGCTGCCCCTGGATCCCTGGCAGTGTCCAAGGCCAGGCTGGACAATTGGCTGGGAGAGCCTGGACAGTGGAGGTGCCCCTGCCATGGCAGGGGTGGCACTGGATGGCTTTAACATCCCACCCAACCCATGATCCTGTGTCTGTGTTCCACTCTGAGAATGGCCCCAGCGCAGTCGAGTCGGGGCAGGGTGAGCACAGCCATGCTTTGGACACGTCGAGTATTTAAGAACCTGAGTGGCTCTCCCGCCCGAGGGCTTTTTCTGTGCCCTGCCACCTGGCCATGGCTCATTCTTTGGCTGTCACTCGTACGCACTCTGTCAGGGGTCTCAGCTCTGGGGCTGGCCTAGCCCAGCTTCCAGCCCCACGCAGGACTTCACTGGGCTCCACTACCTGCCTGGTGATGATAACAAGGTCCTAAATAAACTCCTGTTGCAAATGGGAGAAAATTATCCTCGATTCTTCCTGGAATGTGGAGGACACCCCCCCAGCCTTTTGGCGAGATGCTTTTCTTCGTCCATCTCCCCTCACACTCCTGGTCCCTGCTCACTCACCCAGCATCGCATGTGACCAGGTGGAGTTCCCACCTGCAAGCACAGGAACTGGCTCCCACCAGATTCCACAAAGTTACCATTCTAAGGTATCCTGGAAGGGTAACCAAAGTCCATATTTCTTATGCACACCATCTCCATGAAGCGTCTACCAGGTGGGCAGTAGTTCTTTACTCTCAGACTGACCCAGCCCTGATATTAACACCCTTTGGGGGGCCCATCTTCTGCTCATGGACGCATCTCAGGCTCTGGATGATCCTGGAATTCCATCATTCCCATTGGGAGATTGCCCCGCCCAGAGAGGGCAGGAACTGGACAACTGGGAATGACCCATGGAAATTCCATCATCCCATTGGGAGATGCCCCAATGCGGAGAGAGGAGGACCTGGACATCCCTACTGAGCACGAAGAATACTGAGGCTGGGACACTGGGACACTGCTGCCACTGGCATTCCCAGGCGATGAGAAGCTCCAGACCTACCCATGGAGCTTCCAGAGATGGACCTGGACCTGTTCAGGAATTCTTACGCGCTGGGCAGAGCACATCCATACACTGCAACGGGCTGCAGGCCAGCCACCCTGCCCAACAGGCTGTCAGGGGGATTCTCCAATCCCCAAGGAGATTCCACCGTTCCTTGTTACTAGACTTCTGTCTTCCAAACCAAGACATGTTACCCAAAGGGAGCACAAGCCTGGTTTGCAATGTTACGTGCCAGACACAGCCATGGAAGACCAGTCCGTGGGATGGTTAGAACACCTTTCCTAAAGCCTGACCACCCACCTCTCTCGTGTGACAACGAGCAACCGGGGGGAAAGCAGCCCAGTTCCCAGCTGTTCTCCCTCCAGCACCCTCAAAACTTCTCGATCCATAAGTATCTCATCCCCCTCACCACTACGGTTCTAAATCGCTCTCCTTCTATGTAAGGTTATATATTTACAGTCCTGAACTCTGGAGCTGCGCAGCGTTTTTCTCCAGGAGTGGATGTTGTCCAGCCATCTGTCACAGGAACAAATTTCCCCCATCTGGGGCTGTGCATGAGGCCTCACCGCACTTAGGTGTGCTGCAGATTGATGTGCTGCGAGCAGCCATGCACTGATGGCACAAGTACTGCCAAAGTGGAATTTTCTGCAAGGAAAGCGTCGAAGGTTAGCCCCATTTCCATCTCCACTCTGCCTCATGGGAGTTCTTCAGCCTGCCTCTCTCACCATCCTGTCTGCACAAGAAAGGATCCAGCTCCACATCCCATGTAATTCCCTGCTGGGCTGAGCTGTTGATATTGGCAGAGTCTGGCATGAACCCATGCTCTGCTCCCCTAATTTTCCCCTCTCAGTCTTGAACACCAAGACAGCCCAAAGAGGGAGGCCAACGCATCCTGGGCCTTTGCCTGGGCAGGAGTGATTGCCACAAACCCATGCAACTGAGATCAAGCCTTGTAACTCAGACTTTTTAGATCTGATCCAGCTGGAAGTAGTGGTCCAATGTACTGGCTATTGATGAACTGGATGGGTCGGGAGCCAGGGTCACAAGGTGGGTCATAGGGAGGAAGAGTAGTGAGGAAGAGAGCAAGTGATTGGATGTCAGCCTGGAAAAGGGAGAGCTTTGGGACATGCCCAGCAACTGGATACAATCGCCTTTGAGAAGGGCTCTGGGGAGAATGAGCGCCAGGCCACAGTCGTCGCAGGTATTAAACACGAGAATCTGGAATTTAAACCAAATGGAAACAGGAGTTCCAGAGAATGAACATGAGAAAGATTCCTCCTGATTGGGAGGTCCAGCACAGAATAGGCTTGGACAATCTGTTCGTTCCTGGGGTTTTGAAGACCCAGCTGGAAAAGCCCCTCAGCAGTCTGATCTTCATTGCTGTGTTAAGCGTGCACCCAGCCCCACTGTGAGGACATCAAAACTGGGAATTCTATTGAATTGGGTTAATTAATCAGGGATCACGCTTTTCGGGTGCTGTGAGACAGGGCCGACGCCAAGCCTCCTCTGCTGTGTGGTGGCATCAAACACAGCCCTTGCAGACGCCCCAGGCAAACACACCACAGCCTACCTTCTACAATCCACGGACTGCAACAGAATGGCTGCCGAAAGCTGCTGCATTTGTGTGACTTCAAGCAGGGCTGAGCAGCATGCATGGGAGGGGAAACATGGGTGATAATGCAGGCGAGGCAGCAATGGAACAGGGCATGGCAGGACATGGAATGACAATGGCAACACATGGACACAGGGTGCAGGACATGAACAGGCATGGACAGCACAAACACCATGGCAGACATGGACATGACATGGCAACACATGGAACAGGTTCATAAGCGCATGGACAGCATGGCAACAGCGACATGGTACAGGCTTGGCAGCGATGGAACAGGCTGGCAGGACATGGAACAGGCATGGACAACACATGAGACAGTCATAGCAGTGGACATGGAATTCATGGTGCCATGGCAAAACACTGATGGCAGGCACAGCACATGGAACAGCATGGGGACACAGCAGGACAATGGAACAGGCCGTGAGGACATAAACACGTTGGGCAGTGGACAGGAACAGGAACTAGGCATCATGTGGAACAGGCATGCGACAGCCATGTGGCAGCATGAACAGGCGTTGGCAGGACATGAAACAAGCTCAGTGGCAGGGACATGGAACAGGCATGGCAGCACATGGAATATGGCTCATGGCATGGACATGGACAGGCAGTGGCAGACAGGTACGAGCATGCAATGGACAGAAGGCATGGAGGACAATGGAAAAGTAGCACATGGAACAGGCATGGCAGGGACATGAAAGCATGGCGGACATGGAACAGGCATGGCAGGGACACATTGGGGAACAGCTATGGCAGGACATGAACAGGCATGGCAGACAATTGGAACAGGCATAGGCCAGGGACAATGGGGACAGGATGCTGGCAGGAATGGAACAGGCCGGCAGACATGGAACAGGCATGGCAGGCACATGGAACAGCGCCATGGGACATGTAGCATGGAGACAGGACTAGCATGGAGGACATGGAAACAATTGTGCAGGACATGGATACAGCCATGCAGGCTACATGATGGATAACAGGGCATAAGGGACAGATGGCCAGCATGAACAGGCATGGCAATCGAGCACAGTGTAAATGGCCAGACCATGTGGACATGGTTAATCATGACATGGCGATGGCATCGGCTGATCACACATAACGGCTCGCATACGTTATTCGCTACAGCCAATGCATAGCAGCACATCGCCCTCGATCGAGTGCTCCCGGTGGAGGTCGAGATCTTCAAGCGGAGAGCTCTGCCAAAGGCACTGGAAGCCGCTCCCAGTCTGCTGTGGTTGAACCAGAGCGGTTCATCTTGCGGGCTGACAGACGTCCCAACAGGTAGCTGCAGGTACCCTGCTACACGTCCGGGCTTGGTAAGGTTCACGCCGTTGCTGGAAATCGGTACAGCCACAGCTCAGGTGCGGTGAAGGCTGAGGCAATCCAGCGGAAGCATTTCAGACTAGCTGGCAAGGATCCATCAATCCAGCTCTCCGTGACACTTCCCTCTCGTGCTCCTTGAGCGATCGCCAGGTGCTCTCCAGGATGTTGCACGGCCAGTGATTTGCTGCACTGGCAGTCATGAGTGCACGGGCAGAAGCTGAGAGAAGCTGGCCTGTCCAATCCGCGTATAGTGACCAGCTCGGACTGGCTGGAGCAACGGCCAGTCGTACTGGGAATGTGAGGTGTCGCCTCCTGTCCGGGCGATGACTGAGGTCCCCACAACCTGTAACTGATGCTCGATCCTCCTTCGCCACGTGGCCACCCATAAGTGCTAGTTGACCACGCAGTGATGAGGACCAGTGGGCGTGCCCAGGGGAGGGCGTGCAGTTATTCAAGTCGAGCTGCTGGTGGAACTCACCCCTGTAGTTCGTCACAGAGAATGTGACAATGCTACTGGGGCTCAGCGGACTGTGGAAGGATAATGGCTGCGAGCAATAATAATAACACTCCACTTGAGGCGTCATGTGAGAATGGCCTTGTTTCTGCAGTAAAGTTTCGTCGTGTTTACCAGGACACCTGAATCCAACAGTTGTTCTTCATTCCTATTGCCAACAGAGTCGTATGGATATGCGACAGGAGCGACAGGAAAGAAGTAGCCAGTAGACTGGGGCTGAGAAGGACATCCCCCACTGCCCGAATGTGGCTTCTTAGATTACCCAGGCCTGAGCTCTCACTAGGGACGATGTGGGGTGATTCCTGGAGTCACAGCAAAGCTAGGCGTGTGCGTGATATCGGAGCCTCAGGCCTTCCCAAATGCCTGCGGTCCTGCTATCCTGTGCTGGATCTGAGGCTCCTTCTGATGGTTTGATGGTCCGAGGCTATTTGTGGTTGTTTCCCAAAAGTGATCTGGTAGTTTGTTTGCTGTTGCATAGAAGAGCCTTTTCTCTCTTTGCATGTTTGTTGTTGGCAATAACATATTCTCAGTGAGGATTTGCAAAATGTTGCCCCTTATGGCCTCGAGCCCACCACGGGCTTCCGGCAATGGCGCTGAGCATCGGTCGCCCTCCAATGCTCAGCAAGGAGGCCTGAGGTGGCAATGTGAGAACTCAGCTCCAGGCAGCGCACAGCAACACCTTCGTCATATCTGGACATGTGAAACGCAATAAAAAAGGTAATAATACAGTCTCCCAGAGTTGGCACTTCCTCCACACCCTGAGAGCGTGGCACAAAGCGATCAGAGAACCATTTCATTATCAAGGCAGAATTTGAAACAGCTCAGGGGCTGAATTCGTCTCTTCAAGGCTGTTAGCAGGCTTTGGGATGTATCCGTACGATGTCTCGTCTTGCCTGCTGAGGAAGTACGGGGGGGGGGTGTGTGCTTGTCTAATCAGACACCTGAGAACGTGAATATTCCCACACAGTTGCAGCCTTCCGTGCTGGCATCGGAACTGCTTCTCTCCCTCTCCATCGATCAAGAAACTCCTCAATATACTTTCAGTGAGAGGGGATGTACACGCCCGACGCCCAAAGGCACAGCCAAGGGATGGCTACTGGTGGCAATAGGAGCCGCTAGGAGGCAGGAGTGGACAGCTGTCCACGTACTCTCCTTCTGAGATCCGTATGCATAAACAGACCCAGTATGATGAGAGCCCCAGGGAGCCCCTTTCCCCTGTCTCCATGGATATGAGATCAACAGGATCCCCAGGAGCAGAGCTAGAGGAGTGCAGGGATACAGCCCTTGGGATGAATCCCTGAAAAGCAGCCTTCTGCTACACCAAGGCTGGATGGGCAGGGACTGCAGGACACAGGGCAGAGAAAGCAGGGGCTGAAATGGCCAGTGGACATCAGGTGAAGAATTGCACATTGGTGCTACGTATTCCCAAGAGCAGAGAGCAGGAGCAGCGCAATCTGGGAGAAGGGAAGCAGAAACCACCAAACAGCTCCCTGCTGATTCCCCTTGCAGGCCCCAAGTGGACCCTCGCCTGAAGCATTTAGAGGCATGGAAACCCTTCAGAATAAGCCTGTCATGAAAAGAATAACAAATCCCGCTCATGTGTGAAATAAATCCGCCTCCATTTCCACACTATTCCTGTGAATAACCCGTCCTTTCCTGTCCCAGCCAAGTCTTTACCATCCCCTTGCCAGGTGAGGCTTCTGGTCATCCTCGCCACTTCCAGAGGAAGGGCTGGCAGAATGTGAGTAGTGTGATATTCTCCCCTGGCAGGCCGATGGTGGCAGTGGTCTGTGCAGGATCTGAATGTAGACTCCCAGGAGCTGAAGACCTTTCCTGGTCTGGTCCCCAGGGCGGTGACGGATGGGAGAGTCCTGGCTGTTGCCAACCTCATTCCTGGCAGGTGGAGGAGGTCTCAAGAGCAAACCACCATTGCAGGTCACTCTTGCGGCTAGCGAAGGAGATGCGCAGCTGTGACAGGGCTGTGCACTGGTGCTGGCAGGACCTGGCAGGGCTTGGGGGGGTCCCAGCCAATAGCGCACCACAGCCCCACAGGGACAGCAGGAGGACCGGGACTGAGGGATAGAACCCACCCAGCGTCCCTGTCATCTCAGCCGTTCACTCAGGACACACCACAGAGGGCCAGGACGTCGACAATTCTCGCGACCCTTAGTGACAGTATTCCTATACTTCATTCTGGGCTGGCTCACAGCCCTTCTATCGATCAACTAAGCCTGCTGTGCAGCTGCAGACCTGTCCCACAGTCACCAAACCTCCTCACTGCTGCAGGGGTCGAGCCCCTGTCCAGCCATTCGTCATGTCTGCCTCCCTCGGCTAAGGAACAGCCGGCCCACCTGCTCAGCTTCCAGGCAGTGCGTTTGGATATAGTTGCATTTAAATTAGGATTGTTATGCTGCTTGGGAGAGACACACCTCATAACGCGAAATCTGAGGATGCTGATCACCCGATCCACATGAGGCCGATTGAACCCCACCAGTTTTGACACCACAGATTGCATCCCAACTCATCCGGGTGTTCCCTTTCTTTTATTTAGCAACTTTTGCCCTGAATTCTAGGTGTGAATCACTGCATGTTGGTCGTCTGAAATCTTTGCAGCCCCAAAGCCCCCCTGGCTCATGGCCTTGGGGACACTTGTTTTCAAGCAAATGACCCTTTGTGGGAAGCCATCCCACCTGGGCCAGAGCACCTTGTGCTGTCCCCAAGAACAGCACCAAGAGACCAAGAAAGCAGCACGAAGGTGGGAAGCTGGCTGGGCCAGAAGAGTCCCCCAAGGCTCCTTCTGGGCTCCAACTGCCTCGTGTTCCCACTCCACTCAGAGGAATAGGAGCTGTTGGAAGCCGTTTCCCACTCTGCTCCCACAGCTGCAAACCAACCATCCAGCGGGGGCTGGAGCTTCCATTCCACTCTTCTGCGCTGGTTTGAAAACAAGTCCCCTTTCATCTTCCTCCTCTTGGTGCTTGCTTCCTTGGCTGCTCAGAAGGTGACAGGCATCACACAGCCACAGGAGTCTACTCCAACTAGAACCTGCCGACCTGAGAGCAGGGATATACCATGCAGCAAGGTGACAGTCAATCAATGGGCCTGAATTAATTAAACCCCTAATAAGTTAAATCTGCACGCTGAGGCAGAGAGGAGGCCTCCCTGTGAAAGCTAGGGCTCTTCAGCCTCGCAGGCAGGGGGAGGAAATGATTCCCTGCCTGCCCCATTTATCACAGCCCAGCACAGAGCGGATGGAGCACGGTGGCTGGAAGGGGATGCAGGGCGATTTGGGACTCCTGGAGCAGCACGGGATGGATGGAAGGGATATAAAGGAGAGAGAGAGACTGGAAAAAAAAATAACACAGCAAATCAAGAGAAACATCCCAAAGAGCCCACAGGACGGCTCTCCTCCGTGAGGGGCTCAGGAGCCACTGATGCCCTTAGGATTTTGGCTTCTTATTTCGTGACTGTATTCTTGTCTATTCTACAGAGCTCCAGCACTAAAGCTCTCGACATCTCAGACGAAAAGAATCCCTCTGGGCTGAAATCCCAAGGTCACCTTCACTGCCTCAAAGCCCACGATCTGCAAAACAATGGAGAATTGTGGGGAGGAAGCTTGGGGAATTGACACCATCAGCCTGGAAGGTGTTCATTGAGAATTGGGGCCTGATGGTGTTCATAAAGAACAGAACATATGAATTTGAACGATCTTAACGTCTCAGGGCCATTTTGGGTGAGCCTACAAGAAGGGGCCTTTGTTCGTGTCCTACATGTACCTGTAGCATTCATTAAATTTTCTGCTTTATACAACTTAACTGTGTCTGCCTCTGTTTCAGGTGAGCTCTTGTTTTCAGACCATCACCAATCAAAGCCACTGAGCCTGGTCAGAGCCCTCGTGTCCCCCTTCTCTCTGTTAGCCCCATGTGTTCCTCGAGCCGAGCACCGGGATTGCTGCAAACAGGGACGCTCTGGTCTGCTCCCGTGGCAGTTTGAGGGCAAGGAAGCGCTCAGCTTTAGAGAGTTCTGTTTAACCAGGAGTCTGTGAGGAGGTGTGAGCCCCAGGGCGGTGCTTGGCAGGTAAGTGTTGTCCCTTGTGCCCGCTGTGAGTGTGATGCTTAACAGTGGCCCTGCTGGGGATTCCGTGGCTTGCCAAGCACAGGGACCCAGGATCTGCCACCACCCCACGACAACCGCGGCGCCGGGGTCTCTGGAGTGGAGGACAGGAATGCCGCTGCCCAGGAAGGGGCCCATCTCATGTGTGTCTGAGGGCCTGGCCGCACCAAGTATTCCATCCACTTTCCTGCGCCAACTGGGGACTTAGGGCCTGAGCCCAGCCTTCTCAGTCTATTGCTGCAGCCCTCTCCTCCACAAGCTGAAAAGAGGTGATCCTTCATTCCACTGCCAATGGATTACTGGGGCACTTGTACCCAATTTTGCTACTGTGCAGGGGGCACAGAAGGAGTTAGAATCCCTGAATCCATCCTGTTCCCCTCCCAGCATGGCCAACCATCCTGCAGGCAGAGAGCGTAGGCTCGTAGGAAGCAGATCTCTTGCGACCCCACAGCAGACTGCAGGATGAAAGTACATTTTCCCCTGCTGCACGACGCCTTTCTTTCTTGATTCAGTATCTTCTTATTCCTCCGCCCTTCTCCACTCCTGCTGCCCTCCCTGTGCTCCCTCTTTGCTCTTCCAGTGTGGACTCGAACCTCATTGTCCATCCTCACTGCTCAAGTGACCCTCACCAGGCCCACCAGACCCCTGGCAAACCTGCTTGGCTTTCTCCCTGATTCAGCTCCTGGCTTGAAACCAAAGAAGATGCTCCATCACCTTTGTCCCTTCTTTGTTCCTGGAATTTGGCTCTGTGCTCTTTTCCTTCCAGTCCTTCCAATCCTGCCTCAGTCCTGATCCCTCCCCACCACACCACTGGCTCCTGGGCTCTTATTTAGTTTTCGTGCGCTTTTACCTGCCCAGGTTCGCTTCTGGTGCACAATGTGCCAGCTCAAACAGAGCCTCTTCTTCCTGGGAGACAATCCTGACAGAGCCGCTCTCCCTCTCGACATTGATCTTCCTCTTCCCCTTTCCTGGCCAGTCCCTGGTGCAGCTTCTGCCCTCTCGCAGTCCCATCCTTGCTTCCCACTGTTTCCTTTAGAGTGATCTTTCCATTCCCCCTCTCAAATGCACTTCTTGCGTGTCCCTTCTGCATGGGCCCTTCTCCTTCAGCACAGTAGGGACCTCACACACCCATCTTTCCTGAGCAGCTTCCTTCTCATCCCCAGCAAACCGTTTTCATCTCATGCCTTTAGTGTCTCATGAGGGAGTAAGCAGGCATCACCAAGCTGTATCGACCGCTCACAGCTTCATCTGAACAGCCTCCACATCACGAGGGCGACCTGCCTGGGGGAAGATGGAGGCACCGCGCCGATGGGAACAGTTAACCCGCCTCGTATGGAAAGAACAAACCTGAGAGCTTCCTCTGGCTCATGATGGTCGCTATGGCGGGACTGCAAGAGTCGCCTGGACGGACTCCCTGGCGTTCTCAACTGTCGCCAGTGGGTCACTCAAGCGTGACCTAAAATACTAAGAGATTGCTGATTGCACGGTGCAGAGCCCGTGGGCTCAGTCATCGTGTGTATGTGTGCGAAGATGCAGTGCGAGCTCTGTAAGGTTGTCAGAGCAAGATTGCGGCTGCGTTTCTTACAAACAGCAAGGTGTGATTTGCATTACACAAAATTAGCAATTCACATTCTGGAGCTGGTGAATGAGCTTGGTAATGTCGCAGACTCCCTTTCGGGCATGTTGTTTGTTAGACATTCAAAGTATTTAACCATGTGTACTATGTGTGGGCTGTAGTGGTTGCCAGTTGAATAACTTTTTTTTGTGCTTACATAACTTCACCTTACTATCATGGATTGTCACGGCACACCACCAAGCGCTCGCTCAGTGAGGCCTTTGTGGAGATATATTCAATGTAAACTGCTTCGTAAATAAACCTATGGTATGTACTTAAAATTGATAAACATTGGATATCAACTTCCTCATGCAGACTATGCAAACACACTATAAAGACTGAGCCACTTTCGGGGCGTTTGACTTACACATTAATTCAAGGAACGCAATTTTTATCGTGTTTAATGCGAAATGCAGCTTGTTCCTGGACTGCTTGCAGGGAGCATCTTGAGGATCCATCAGGATGGGCTTCAATAAGAAGATCATATCTTGCAAAGAGTAAAACCCAAGCAAGCCATAGTCACTCGCTTATCCACACTACATGAGATGAAAGAGGCATCACGATGTCATCGGAAGCCAACCCAAGAGGGCTGCGAAAATTCCCTCGGATATCCCTCTTCCAGGCTAATAGCTCTGCAGCGAACCTCCACCACACCAAATGGCTGTGGCTCAGGCATTGGTTTGTTCAGCTTCCTTCCTTACTCCCGTTTGAGCAGAGTGTTCAAGTTGTCGTTAATTCCATCTGTAGCGCAGCAAAAGATCCACTGCAGTTCCTCTTAGGCAATGACAGGCAGGGGTCGCCATGATGTAGAGTTTTGGAGGCTGTCCTTTGGAGAGGAAGAGGTAGTATACACTGCTTAGCATCATTTTCGCCTGGGTGGGCTGGGGGTTCTGCTGTTGTTTGTGAGGTGATGAGGAGGTGCTCAGTGAGCGGTTGCTGCACTGGTCACTCACTCGTGGGCACAGCCACCAGTGGCAGTCGCCAGCACTGGAGGTCCTCATGGGGGCCAAGTGCGCATCCACAAGCGGCCGTAACTTGTAAATGCATTTGATAAGAATCTCTTCCCTTCAAGCCCAACAGTCGGGAAACAAAAAATAGTTCCTGCATTTGGGGAACACCAGTGTGTGCCACGATGTAAGAAGGGCTCCGACACTCTCCTCTCATTAAAGATCTTGGGTATGAGTTTCAGTGTCCACTAAAGTGTTTGCTGGTCTCTCCAGTACCTGATCTAAGAAATATTTTTCATATAGTAATCCTCGATTGTCCATTCAGCACCACATGAATCCACAACACAATAGAGGTTCTGTCTGCGGAGGCTGCACACCGGGAGCACTCACCCCTACTGAAAAAGCAAGGCAGAGGGGGGAATGATGCATCAGCAGTGATTGCCAGCTATGGAAGGCTGAGAGTTGTGATGGCTCCTAAATCAGTTTGAAAGAAAGGGTTTCACTTCAAGAGGTATTGAATGTTTAAGGATTTTGTGGCCAGAAAACATTCACATCTATAAAAGAGAGCATTGCATTGCAAATAGGAACCCGTCATGGCTCCACCAGCTATTGGTGATTTTTGCATGTGAGGAGAGCTGTGTTCTCTGGCTGTGCTGGGAGTGTAAAAGCTTGAAACGGCAGTAGGATGCACCTTATTGCACACAAAACCACGGCTGCTGTCCAAGGGACAGGGAGACAAAGCAGAGCAGCTCCAGGGACGGGATGGGAGATGGAGACACAGGGGCAGAACTGGCAAACCACTCCCAGCAAAGAGAGGGGGAAAAGGCTGAAAAGAGGCAAGTCAATCCTGGAATTCATGCTAAATTTGATAAGAAATGGACAAATCAAATTCTGTTTCTCGTTTTGGAAATGCTAGAGTATTTTGTTTGGATATGCCCTATTCTGAAATACCTTTTTACTTTCATGATACAAAAAAAAAACCCCAAAACATTCAGAGCTGAACTGCCCCACAGTACACGAGAAATTGGGATGCAAAGCTGAAGCAGGGCTGAGGGAGCCCTGGCATGAGGAACAGGAGCAGTCTGGGGTGTGGTGTGGGGACAGAGCCCTGCTCAGGCAGGAGGGGCTGGGCTGCGCCCTCTGGCTCCACTGCCCACAGGCTGGGGGTGGCTGTGCCAGGAGCTCCAGGAAAACGTTCTTCTGCTCTCCTGGATCCCTCAGAACAGGAGTAAACCTCAATGAAGGTGCAGAGGAACCCGTTACCTTTCACAGCAGCAGCTGGGCCAGGCCTGTGTCCCTCTGCCACCCCTGAGCCTGTCCCCACCAGCAGGGGAGTGCCCCCTGCCTGGGAATGTGCCAGGATCAGGGCAGCACAGCCCCCAGGATCAGAGCACAGCCCCCCAGGATCAGGAACAGCCCCCAATATCAGGCAACAGCCCCCAGGATATCAGGGCACAGCCCCCAGGATCAGGCACACCCAGGGCCCCCCAGGATCAGGGCACAGCACCAGGATCAGGCAGCACAGCCCCCAGAGGAAGGCAGACAGCCCCCAGGATCAGCAGCCCCAGGACAGCACAGCCCAGTCAGGAGCCTCCCCAGGACACCCCCGATCAGCAGCCCCCCAACACAGCACAGCCCCCAGGATCAGGCACAGCCCCCAGGATCAGGCACAGCCCCCAGGATCAGGCACAGCCCCCCAGGATCAGGCACAGCCCCCAGGATCAGGCACAGCCCCCAGGATCAGGCACAGCCCCCCAGGATCAGGCACAGCCCCCAGGATCAGGGCAGCACAGCCCCCAGGATCAGGCACAGCCCCCAGGATCAGGCACCAGAGCCCCCCAGCCTCCCCCAGCCCCCAAAGAGGCCGCAGCAGTGCAGCCTCTGACAGGTTTTGTTCACTAAACTCACATTGCCATTCTCGGAGGAGCCTGACCTTTATTGCTCAAATCAAATGTCAAAGATGTTTAGCAAGAGGCTCAGTGAACTGCAGAGAGCTCCTGCTGGGCAGGAGGAGGCAGGAGAAGAGCTGCAGGGCATGGCCCCATCACTGCAGGGTGCTCAGCTGCTGCCCTGGCCTGTTCACAGCCACCCCTGCCCGGGTCTGCAGGCAAAGGGCTTTCTCCAGAGGGACAAGGATGGGTTCAGATATCCCTGAAGGGCTGACAGGGTGACAACATGCCCTGGAAGATCTCGGCACAGCCATAGGGTCCCTCTGGTCATCCTTCCCACCAAGCCTCTGCTTTGTCCTCCTGGTGTTTCAATGTGAGCCCTGTTGCAGGGGCAGCTGCAAGTGCCCTTGGAAGAAGCCACATCCCTGGAGATGGCCAGGACAGGGGGACACTGGGCAGGGCTGGAGATGGCCAGGACAGATGGCCAGGACAGGGGCACACTGGACAGGGCTGGAGATGGCCAGGACAGGGGCAGACTGGACAGAACTGGAGAAGCAGCTGCTGGGGGAATAACTGCTCACCCAAGAGGCATCACCGCATCATTGTGCCAAGAGGAAAAGCACTGGAGAAGGGCTGGGGATCCCTGAGAGCTCACATGCCAGCCCTGGATGTCCTCCCTGCAGAGCTGTCCCTCTGGGATAGTGATATTCCCTTTAGGCTTTTGACTTTAAATGCCCATATTTTTATTTCTCCCAGAATGATCCCAAGCCAAGCAGATGCTTCCACAGTCAGGGTCTGTAATTATCACCTTGTTTTGTGTTAAAATGCTGTTTTCACAGGAAATTTCTGCCTGGCCTGAGCACCCAGAGGGCAACTCTGCTTTGTGGGGAGCTCTAAGCTGAACATAGGGCTGGAGCCTCTCTGGAGCCAGACTTAGACAGCTGGGGGTGCTCACCTGGAGGGGAGAAGGATCCATGGAGAGCTCAGAGCCCCTTTTGGGGCCTAAAGGGGCTCCAGGAGAGCTGGAGAGGGACTGGGGACAAGGGATGGAGGGACAGGACACAGGATGATTCCCACTGCCAGAGGGCAGGGATGGATGGGATATTGGGAAGAATTGTTTCCTGGAGGTGGGGGCCCTGGCACAGGGTGCCCAGAGAAGCTGTGGCTGCCCTGGATCCCTGGCAGTGTCCAAGGCCAGGCTGAATGGGCTGGAACCTGGGACAGTGGAGGTGCCCCTGCCATGGCAGGTGGCACTGGATGGCTTTAACATCCCACCCAACCCATGATCCTGTGTCTGTGTCCACTCTGAGAATGGCCCCAGCAGCGTGAGTGGGGCAGGGTGAGCACAGCCATGCTTTGGGACAGTGAGTATTTAAGGAACCTGAGCTGGCATCTCCCCCCGAGGGCTTTTCTGTGCCCCTGCCCACCGCCATGGCCTCATTCTTTGCTGTCACTCTGCTACTCTGCAGGGTCTCAGCCTGGGGCTGGCCTAGCCACTCCAGCCCCAGCAGGACTCAGCTGGGCTCCCCTACCCTCCTGGTGATGAAACAAGGTCTAAAACTCTGTGAAATGGAGAATTAATCCTCGATCTTCCTGGAAGTGGAGGACCACCCCCCCAGCCTTTTGCAGATGCTTTCTTGTCATCTCCCCTTCACACCTGGTCCCTGCTCACCCTCACTCGCAGGTGACCAGGGTGGAGCTCCCACCTGCAGCACAGGAACTGCTTCCCACCAGATTCCACAAGTTACCATCTAAGGTTCCATGGAAGGTGTAACCAAAAGTCCATATTCTATCACCATCTCCATGAGCTGTTAAACCAGGTGGGGCAGAGCTCTTTATCCTCAGCATGACCCAGCCCTGATAACACCCTTGGGGGGCCATCTCTGCTCATGGACCATCCAGGGCTCTGGGAATGATCCATGGAATTCCATCATCCCATTGGGAGATGCCCCGCCCAGAGAGGAAAACTGGACACTGGGAATGACCCATGGAATTCCATCATCCCATTGGGAGATGCCCCAATGCCAGAGAGGAGAACTGGACATCCCTACTGGCACAGAAACTGAGGCTCTGGAACACTGGGACACTGCTCCCACTGCATTCCCAGAGCAGAGGAGCTCCAGAACCACCCCTGGAGCTCCAGAGATGGACTGGGCCTGTCAGGATCAGCGCTTGGACGAGAGCACATCCATCACTGCAACGGGGCTGCAGCCACCACCCTGCCCAACAGGCTGTCAGGGTGGATTCTCCATCCCAAGGAAGATTCCCACCTTCCTTGACAGATCTCTGTCATTCAAACCAAGACAGTTACCCAAAGGGAGCACAGCCTGGTTGCCATTCCCACACAGCCATGGAAGCCCAAGTCCGTGGGATGGTTAGAACACCTTTCCTAACCTGACCACACCCCTGTGTGACAACAGCAACCGGGGGGAGAAAGCAGCCCAGTTTCCCAGCTGTCTCCCTCCAGCACCCTCCTCACAGCTCTGCATCCATAAGATTCCTCACCCTCCTCACCCACACGGTTCTAATCGCTCTCCTTCTATGTAAGGTTTATATATTTACAGTCCTAACTCTGAGCTGCGCAGGTTTTTTCTCCAGGAGTGGAGTTGTCAGTCCATCTGTCACAGGAACAATTCCCCATCTGGGGCTGTGGCAGAGCCTCACCGAGCTGTGTGCTGCAGATTGATGTGCTGGCAGCAGCCATGCACTGTGGCACAGACTGCAAAGTGGAATTTCCTGCAGGAAAGCGCAGTGTGACCCATTCCATCTCCCTGCCTCATGGGGAGGTTCTCAGCCTGGCTCTCACCATCCTGTCTGCACAAAAAGGGTCCAGTCCACATCCCAGGGAATTCCCTGCTGGGCTGAGCTGTTGATATTGGCAGAGTCCTGCATGAACCCATTGCTCTGCTCTCCCTATTTCCCCCTCAGTGCTGACACCAAGGCACCCCAAGAGGGGAGGCCAACAGCATCCTGGGCTTTCCTGGCAGGAGTATTGCCAGCAAACCATGCAAATGATGATTACCTGGTACTCAGCACTTTTTAGATCACAGCTGGAATAGTGTGTCCAGTATTGGCTATTGATGAACTGGAGGGGTTGGGACAGGGTCACCAAGGTGGTCATAGGGGAGAAGAGTAGTGAGGAGAGAGCAAGTGATGGTTCAGCCTGGAAAAGGGAGAGCTTTGGGGACATGCCCAGCAGCTGGATAATGCCTTTGAGAAGGGCTCTGGGGAGACTGAGCCAGGCCACAATCGTGCAAGGTATAAACACAGGAGACTGGATACAAATGGAAACAGGAGAGGTTCAGAATGAACATGAGGAAAGTTTCCTCCTGATTGGGAGAGTCCAGCACAGAAATAGGCTGGACAATCTGTTCCTGGGGTTTTGAAGACCCAGCTGGAGGAAGCCCTCAGCAGTCTGATCTCATTGCTGGTGTCTGAAGCTGCACCCCAGCCCTCCTGTGAGCACCTCCAAACTGGGATTCTATGATTTGGGGTTATAATCAGGGATCACGGCTTTCTGGGTTGTGAGACAGGCCACGCCAGCCTGCTCTGCTGTGTGGTGGCATCAACACAGCCCTGCAGACGCCAGGCACACACCACAGCCACCTTCTACATCCACGGACCGCAAACAGATGGCTGCCAAAGCTGCTGCTTTTGTGTGACTCCAGCAGGGCTGAGCACAGCAGGGAGTGGAAACATGGGGAAATGAGGCAGAGGCAGCACATGGAACAGGCATGGCAGGACATGGAATAGACAAGGCAACACATGGAACAGGTGTGGCAGGACATGGAACAGGCATGGCAGCACATGGAACAGGCATGGCAGGACATGGAACAGACATGGCAACACATGGAACAGTCATGGCAGCGCATGGAACAGGCATGGGAGGACATGGAATAGACATGGCAGGACATGGAACAGCCATGGCAGCACATGGAACAGGCATGGCAACACATGGAACAGGCATGGCAGGACATGGAACAGCTGTGGCAGGACATGGAACAGGCATGGCAACACATGGGACAGCCATGGCAGCACTTCCGTGGCAAAACAGCCCCGTGAGTGCCCCTGGAGGGAGGGCAGACCTTCAGCAGCAGCTCTGCCAAAGGCACTGAGCCGGCCCAGCTGCTGCTGTGCCCAAGGAAAATGGGCTACAAGGTCCCAAGGGGTAGCTCAGGACCCTGCACAGCTCAGGGCTGGGAAGGTGTCACCGTGCTGGAAATGGTGACAGCACAGCTCAGGATGCGGGTGAAGCCTGAGGCATCCCCAGCTGAGCAATTCACAGCTGGAAGGATCACAAATCCAGCTCCTGACACTTCCCCCGTGTGTGAGGCATCCAGGGCTGCTCTCCAGGATGTGCACGGCAGGATTTGGCTGCACTGGGACTGTCAGCGTGGGCAGAACTGAGAAACTGCAGCTGTTCCATCCCTGGAAGTGACCAAGGCCATGCTGGACAGGGCTTGGAGCACCCTGGGCCAGTCAGGGTGGCCCTGCCATGGCAGGGGGTGCAGATGGATGAGCTTTGAGGTCCTTCCTCACCTAAACCCTTTTGGAATCCCATGATGTCTTCCTTGCAGCCTCAAAGTGTGACCAAATGAGGAGCAGTGGGGTCCCAGGGGGAGGTGACAGTTTATCAGGGAGCTGCTGGGTGGGACTCACCCCCTGTGAGCTTGTCACAGGAACTGTGACAAGGCTCTGGCTCAGGGACTGTGAGGATATGGCTGCAGCAATAAAAAACACCCACTGGAGGCTCATGTGGAAATGGCCTTTTTCTGCAGTAAGATTTGCTGTTACCAGACCTGAATTCCAACAGTTCTCATTCCATTGCCCAGACAGGAGTGTTGGGGAAGCACAGGACACAGGAAGAGAGCACTGGGATAGACTGGGCTGAGAGGACATCCCCCACTGCCTGAAGGTGCTTCATTACCCAGCCTGGAGCTCTCACAGGACATGTGGGGTGATCCTGGAGTACAGCAAAGCTCAGCGTTGCTGAATGGAGCCCAGGCCTTCCCAAATTGCCTCTGCTGCCTGCTCCTGTGCTGTGACAGCTCCTTCTGATTGATGGCCGAGGCATTTTAGGGTGGTTTTTCCCAAAAGTGATCTTGGTAGTTTGTTTGCTGTGCACTCAGAAGAGCCTTTCTCTCTTGCTTTTGTTGTGGCAAACAATCCATCAGTGAGGATTTGCAAAATGTGCCCTCTTGGCCTCGAGCCTCACCAGGGCTTCCTTGGCAATGCTGAGCAGGTCTGGTCCCCTCCAATGCTAGCAGGAGGCACTGAGGGGTGGGCAAGGTGAGAACTCAGCTCCAGAGCAGCGCAGCAGCAAACCTTCGTCATATCTGGACATGTGAAACCAAAAAAAAAGGTAAAATACAGTTCCCAGGTGGCACCCTCCCACCCCTGAGAGCGTGGCACAAAGCTGATCGGAACATTTCCATTCAAAGGCATTTGAAACAGCTCAGGGCTGGAATTTCTCCTCTCAAGCTGAGCAGGGCTGTTGGGATGTTCCGTACATGTCTCTGCCTGCTGAGGAAAATGTGTGTTTTCTATCAACACCTGAGAACTGAATATCCCCACATGGAGCTTTCCGTGCTGCATCCTCGGACCTGCTTCCTCCCTCTCCCATCCAGAAAACTCCTCAATTACTTCAGTGAGAGGGGATGTACACCCCACCCCGAGGGCCACAGCCAAGGGATGGCACTGGTGGCAAAAGGAGCCCAGGAGCAGGAGGGACAGCTGTCCAGCCATCTCCTCTGAGATTTCCATGGCATAAACAGACCCAGCTAGTGATGAGAGCCCAGGGAGCACCCCTTCTTCCCTGTCTCCAGATGAGACACAGGATCCCCAGGGAGCAGAGCAAAGGAGTGCAGGGATCACAGCCCTGTGGATGATCCCTGAGCAGCTCTGCACAGCCAGGGCTGATGGGACAGGGACTGCAGGACACAGGGACCAAGAGAAGCAGGGGCGAAAATGGCAGTGGGCATCAGGAAGAATTGCAGCACTGCTGCTGCTGATCCCCAAAGCAGCTGAGGCAGGAGCAGGAATTGGGAGAAGGGAAGCAGAAACCACCACAGCTCCCTGACTGATTCCCCGTGCATGCCCCAAGTGCACCCTCGCTCTGAAGGCATTAGAGGCAAAGGAACCCTTCAGATAAAGCCTGTCTTGATAAAGAAGTGAACAAATCCTCTCATGTGTGAAATAAATCCCCTCCAGTTCACACGTTCTGTAAAAGCCAGTCCTTTCCTGTCCCAGCCAAGTCTTACCATCCCTTGCCAGGTGGGGCTCATGGTCTCCTCTCAGCACTTCCAGAGGAAGGGCTGCAGGAAGAGTAGTGTGATCATTCTCCCTGGCAAGGCCTGGTGGAGCCAGTGCTGTGCAGGACTGAGCTCAGACTCCCAGGAGCTGGAAACCTTCCTGTCTGGATCCCCAGGGCGGTGGGACCGACAGGTCCTGGCTGTGCCCACCTCATTTCCTGGCAGGTGGAAGGAGGGTGCCCAGGACCACCATTCTGGGTCACTCTGCAGCTGAAGGAGATGCCAGCTGTGACAAGGGCTGTGGCACTGGATGCCTGGCAGACCTGGCAGGGCTCTGGGGTGGGGTCCCAGCCCAGCTCAGCCCCACAGCCCCACAGGGCACAGCCGGGGAGCCGGGACTGAGGGACCGACCTTCACCCAGCTCCTGTCACTCTCAGCTCTTCACCAGGACACACCACAGAGGGGAGGAACGGGACAATTCTCCACCCTGTGACAGATTGCACTTCATTCTGGGCTGGCTCACAGCCTTCAACATCACATAAGCCCTTTTGCTGTGCAGCTGCAGAGCCCTGTCCCACAGGTCACAAACCTCCTCTGCTGCAGGTGGGTCTGAGCCCCTGTCAGCCACTGCCCAGGGCCCTCCCTGCTGAAGGAAACAGCCTGAGCCCACCAGTGCTCAGCTTCAGGCAGGTTTTTGGATAATGTTGCATTTTAATTAGGACTGTTTGCTGCTGGGAGAGACCCCTCAGACCAAATCTGAGGTGCTGATCACCCGTGCCACATGAGGCCATTGAAACCCCCACCAGTTTTGACCTCACAATTGCATCCCAACTCCACCGAGGGTGTTCCCTTTCTTTTTATGCAACTTTGCCCTGAATTTCATGGGTGAATACATGCAATGTTGGCTCTCTGAAATCTTTGCACCCCAAAGCCCCCCTGCTCATGGCCTTGGGGACACTTGTTCAAGCAAATGACCCCTTGTGGGAAGCATCCCACCTGGGCCAGAGCACCTTGCTGTGCCCAAGAACAGCACCAGAGACCAAGAAGCAGCACGAAGGGGGAGCCTGCTGGGCTCAGAAATCCCCCAAGGCTCCTTCTGGCTCCACACTGCCTCGTGTTCCAGCTCCACTCAGAGGAAAGGAGCTGTGGAAGCCGTTCCCACCCCTCCCACAGCATGCAAACACCATCCAGCGGGGCTGGAGCTCCAATTCCACTCTTCTGCTGCTGGTTTGAAAACAAGCCAACCTTCATCTTCCTCCTCTTGGTGCTGCTCCTTGCTGCTCAGAGGTGACAGGCATCACACAGCCCACAGGAGCTACTCCAACTAAACCTGCCGACCCGAGAGCAGGGCTAACCATCAGCAATGTGACAGTCAATCAATGGGCCTGATTAATTAACTCCTAATAAGTTAATCTGAGTGCTGAGGCAGAGAGGAGGCCTCCTGGTGAAAGCAGGGCTCTCAGGCCTCGCAGGCAGGGGGAGGAAATCGATTCCCTGCCTGCCCCATTTATCACAGCCCAGCACAGAGCGGGATGGAGCAGCGGTGCTGGAGGGATGCAGGGCTGTGTGGGACTCCTGGAGCAGCCTGGGATGGGATGAAGGGATAAATGAAAGGAGAGATGGAAAAAAAACACACAATAAAGAAACATTCCCAAAGAGCACAGGAGAGCCTCTCTCCGTGAGGCGCTTCAGGAGCCACTGATGCCTTAGGATTTTTGGCTTCTATATTTTCGTGTACCTGTATTCTTGTCATTCTACAGAGTCCAGCACTAAAGCTCTCACATCTTCAGACAAAACAATTCCTCTCTGGGTCTGAAATCCAAGGACACTTCACTGCCTCAGAGCCCCAGAATCTGCAAACAATGGAGAATTGTGGGGAGGAAGCTTGGGGGGATTGACACCATCACCTGAAGGTGTCATTGGAGAATTGGGGCCTGATGTGTTCATAAAACAGAACTTATGAAAGGTGAAGATCTTATGTCTCAGGGGCCATTTTGGGTGTAGCCTCAGAAAGAGGCTTTGTCTGTCCTGAATGTACCTGTAGACCTTCATTAAATTTTTCTGCTTTTATTACCTTAACTGTGTCTGGCCTCTGTTTCAGGTGAGCCTTGTTTTAGACATCACCATCAGCCATTCCTGAGCATGGTCAGAGCCCTCGTGTCCCCCTTCTCTCTGTTAGCCCCATGGTTCCTGAGCCGAGCACCGGGGATTGCTGCAAACAAGCTGCTCTGGCTGCTCCCGTGGGCAGTTTGAGGAGCCAGGAGCAGCTCAGCTTTCAGAGAAGTTCTGTTAACCAGGGTCTGTGAGAGGTGCTGAGCCCCAGGGCGGTGCTTGGGCAGGTAAAGGTGTGTCCCTGTGCCGCTGTGAGTGTGAGCTAACAGTGCCTGTGAGGGGGATTCTGTGCTGCCAATGTCCCATCAGGGACCCCAGGGATCTGCCACCACCCCACACATCCCCTGTGCCCTCGGGGTCTCTGGAGTGAGGACAGGAATGCCCTTCCCAGGAATGGGGCCATCTCATGTGTATCTGCAGGGCCTGGCACCCTGATCAGATTCCCATCCAGCTTTTCCTGCTGCCACTGGGGATTTAGGGCTCCTGGGAGCCCATGTCTTCTTAGCATTGCTCAGCCCTCTCCTTCCACAGCTGAAAGAGGTGATCCTTTTCCATTCCACTGCCCAAATGGGATTACTGGGGCACTTGTCCCCATTTTTGACTGTGCAGGGGGGCACAGAAGGAGTTAGATCCCTGAATCCATCCCTGTTTCCTCCCCAGCATGGCCAACCTCTGCAGCAGAGAGCAGTAGGGCTCGAAGGAGCAGAATCTCTGCGACCCCACAGCAGACTGCAGGATGAAAGTACATTTTCCCCTGCTGTCACTGACCTTTCTTTCTTAATTTCAGTATCTTCTTATTCCTCCTGCCCTTCTCCAGCTCTCTGCTTGGCCTCCCTGTGCTCCCTTTTGCTCCTCCCCAGCTGTGGACTCGGGTACCTCTTTGTCATCCTCACGCTCCAGTGTCCCTCACCAGGGTCACACCAGACCCCTGGCAACCTGCTTGCTCTCCCTTGATTCTCAGCCCTGGCTTGACCAAAAGAGCTGCTCAATCACCTTTGTCCCCTCCTTTGTTCCTGGATTTGGCTCTGTGCTCTTTCCTTCCAGCCTTCCAATCCTTGCTCAGTCCTGTCCCTCCCCACCACACCATGGCTCTGGGCTCATTTAGTTTTCGTGGCTTTTGCTCTGCCCAGGTTCTGCTTTCTGGTGCCACATGATTATCCAGCTTCACAGAGCCCTCTTCTGTTCCTGGGAGACACTGACAGAGCCCTCTTCCCTCTCGCATTGCTTCCCTTCCCCCTTCTCCTGCCCAGCCTGGTGCCAGCTCTGCCCTCTGCCAGCCCCATCCTGCTCCCACAGTGTTTCCTTTAGAGGATCTTTCCCATTCCCCTCTCATGGCACTTCTGCTGGTCCCTTCTGCTGGTCCCTTCTCCCTCAGCACAGAGGGGACTCACACACCCAGCTCCTGAGCAGCTCCTTCTCATCCCCAGCAAACATTTTATCTCATGCCTTTAGTGTCTCATGAGGGATAAGCAGGCATCACTCAAGCTGATAATCACCTGCACACTCATCTGAAAGCTCCTCACCAGGGCACCTGCCTGGGTGAGATGGAGGGCCTGGGCATGGACAGTTTCTCCTCGTATGGAAGAGAACAAACCTGAGAGCTCCTGCTGGGGCTCATGGGGATGGATCCCAGCTCTGGGCTCCACAGGGACACTCAAAGTGCCATGACTGGAAACTCAGAGCCTGGCACCTTTCCTGCAACCTTCCTGGGTGGGTCTGTGCCCAAATCTGCTGGTTTGTGATTGCAGTGCCAAGTGCTTCAGAGCTCAGTGTAAGGTCTGCTGAGCACTGCAGCATCTGGGCTGAGAACGTGCTTTTACAAACAGCAAGGTTTGATTTAGCAATTACAACAATAATCTTTTAGCAATTCACATTTCTGTGAGCTGGTGAATGGCTGGTAAATGTGCCAGACCCCTTCAGGCATGTTTTTGTTGTTAACATTCAAAGTATTTAACCATGTGTACTATGTCTTGGGTTGCCAGTTGAATTAACTTTTTTTTTGTGCTTACATAACTTGCACTTCTTAATCAGGATTGTCACGGACAGCCACCAAGGCATGCACAGAGAGGCTTTGTGGAATAATCATTCAAATTAAACTGCTTCGTAAATACCAGGATGTTAAAAAATATAAATAAACATTTGGATACCCAACTTCTCATGCAGACTATCAAACATCTATGAATAGGACTGAGCCACTTTCGGGGCTATGACTTACACATTTATTCAGGAACACAATTTTTTCCTGTTTTATGCAAATTCAGCTTGCCTGACTGCTTGCAGGGAAGATCTGTGAAGGACTCATCAGGATGGGCTCATAAGAAGCTCTCTTTCAAAGACAGTAAAAACCCAAGCAAGCCATTATTCACTCAGCTTTCCACACTACATGAGTAGGAAAGGCACAGAATGTCATCGAGAAGCCACCCAAGAGGGCTGGAAATCCCTCGGATCCCTCTCTCCAGGCTGATAGCTCTGCAGCACCTCCACACACACCAAATGCTGCTGGCTCAGGGCATTTGGTTTGTTCCTCCACCTTCCTCGTTTTCCTTATTCCAAGTTTTAGCAGGACAAGAGATGTTCACAAGGTGCTCAGTTTTCCTCTGTCAGTGCCAATGACCACAAGCTGTGGTCAGGGGTCCAGCCATGATGTCAGAGTTTTGGGGCTGTCCTTTGAGAGGAAGAGGATGAACACTCACACATTTTCAGCCTGGGTGGGCTGGGGGGTTCCTGCTGTGTTTGTGAGGCTGCAGGGGGTGCTGTGAGGGTGCTGAGCTGGTCACTCACTCTGGGCACAGCCACATCAGGGCAGGTCCCAGCACTGAGGTCATGGGGCAGTGCCATCCACACAGGCCAGTAACTGGTAAATGCATTGATAAAATCTCTTCCTTCAGCCCAACAGTCTGGAAAACATAAAAATAGTTCTGATTTTGGGGACACCAGTGTGTCCACGGATTTAAGAGGGCTCCAGACACTCGTCCTCCATTAAAGCATCTTGGGATAGTTTCAGTGTCCACACAAGTGTTTGCTGGTCTCTCAGTACCTGATCTAGAAATATTTTTCACTAGTAATCCTCATGTTCCATCAGCACCACATGAATCCACACACAATGAGAGGTTTGTCTGCGGAGGCTGCACACCATGAGCAGACATTTGATCATGGAATCGTTTTGGTTGGCAAAGATCAAAGCCCAGACCCTTCTGCTTTAACTGTGTCCAGTGTGATTGTTTCACTCCTTATTCTGCTATCAAAGGAAATGGAAGCACATGGAGATGACACAAGCCAGCACCCTGAAGCCCAGCTCCACCATTAATGGTTTCAGGGAGCTCGGAGGGCATTTTCCCTTCAGGAGAGGCTGTCTCTGCTCAGTGTCTCACAGCTGTGCTCAACCCTGCTGGGTATGGGCATCCTGGAGGCTGCTGTGCCACACTCAGGCAGGTTTCCAAATGCTTCACCCCAGCCCTGTTCAGCTGTCCTGCCCCCTCCTCCTGGACCCCCCAAGCCAAGGGGGCCCACTGGGGACATAGAGACCACCAAAGCCAGCAGATACTCTATTTCTCCTTGAAATCTGGGGGGCTAAACCTGTGACTGAGCCAATGTCTGAGGTGTGTGACAATTCCCCCCAGAGCATTTTGATGCAGAAACAAAGGCAATCCCCAGGAAGCAGCTCCTCTCAGCTGTGCACAGGGAAGGGTTCGACTCAAGTCTTTGGCTCATTAGAAACTTTGAATCATTGAATCATAGAACATAGTTTGGGTCGGAGGGGACCTTAAAACTCATCCCACCCAATGCCACCCCTGCCATGGCAGGGACACCTTCCACTGTCCCAGGCTGCTCCCAGCCCCAATGTCCAGCCTGGCCTTGGGCACTGCCAGGGATCCAGGGGCAGCCACAGCTTGTCTGGGCACCCTGTGCCAGGGCCTGCCCACCCTCCCAGGGAAGTAAGGAAGAAGCAAATGTAGTTTTTCCAAGTACTTCTTGAGTTCCACTTCCTTCATCTCCACATGCTCATGAAGCATTTGAAAATAACATCATAAGAACTCTCTTTCTCTTTCCAGCTTTTAGAGGGGAGGTTTGATTCGTTCTGATTTTATACATCTGTCTGCCTCCTGACTCCTGCCCTTCTCCACAGGTCCACGAGTGTTTGTGTTTGTTCAGAGCAATAATGTAGTGAGGAAAAATCCAGCACAAGAGATGAACTTAGTAGCTGGCTTTGAAGAGGGCCATATGCACGCTTCTCCACTGGGGCAGGGATGTACACAGCCTGTGGCCACACTCTGATCTCTCTCTCACTGCATAATCACAGCAGAGGTAGCAACTGTCATCTTCATCCCACTGAGTATTTTAATGTTTGCTTTCCCTTTTCTCCCAGTGTCCCACAGAGGCAATTAAACAGAGCGGGGAATTAAGCAGGGCTCGCAGCAGGTCTGCATTTCCATGAGGATCCTCTTAATGAGGGTTTCCTTGATGAGGCCTTCAGTGCAGACTCCTCTGTGTGTCCTTGTGTCTCAGGTTCCATGAAAGGTGTAACCAAAAGCCTGAATTCTGTTCCCATCTCCATGAGCTGTTAAACCAGGTGGGGCAGAGCTCTTTATCCTCAGCGTGACCCAGCCCTGATAACACCCTTGGGGGGCCATCTCTGCTCATGGACCGTCCAGGGCTCTGGGAATGACCCATGGAATTCCATCATCCCATTGGGAGATGCCCCACCCAGAGAGGAGGAACTGGACACTGGGAATGACCCATGGAATTCCATCATCCCATTGGGAGATGCCCCGCCCAGAGAGGAGGAACTGGACACTGGGAATGACCCATGGAATTCCATCATCCATTGGGAGATGCCCCACCCGAGGAGGAACTGGACACTGGGAATGACCATGGAATTCATCATCCCATTGGGAGATGCCCCAAGCCCAGAGAGGAGGAACTGGACATCCCTACTGGCACAGAAACTGAGGCTCTGGAACACTGGGACACTGCTCCCACTGCATTCCCAGAGCAGAGGAGCTCCAGAACCACCCCTGGAGCTCCAGAGATGGACTGGACCTGTCAGGATCAGCGCTTGGACGAGAGCACATCCATCACTGCAACGGGGCTGCAGCCACCACCCTGCCCAACAGGTTCAGGTGTGTCTCCATCCAAGGAAGGTTCCCACCTTCCTTGACAGATATCTGTCATTCAAACCAAGACACCTTGGCAAGGCATAGCGCTGTCCCGCCTTCCTGGTCAGTGGCACCAGCATCACTGCTGTCCCTGGGTCCCATTTCCTCCAGGGAGTTTTGCAGGGCTCCGAGCTGTCGTTCCACACGGAGCAGAGCTGTGGAGAGAGGCCGGGTGGAAATGTGTGAGCTCCTGCCAGGGGCAGGACATGGCTCCAGGGTAAGCAGAGCCTGCTGTCTGCGTGCCAGGGCAACGTGGGGTGGAATATTTGGCACTGATCTCCAACATGCAGGATTCAGAACCTGCCCCTTCCTGCCTGGCTGTATCCAGCAGTGCTGCCATTTCCTGGGTTAGGGCTGGAGGTTGGGCAGGAGCCTCCCTCAGCCTTGGTGGCCTCCCCTGAGCTTCTTCATGTGCCTCAAGCACAGCATTTCCCAGAATCACCACAGCATTGAATGGGTTGGGTGGGAAGGACCTAAAACCTCATCCAGTGCCACCCCTGCCATGGCAGGGACACCTCCCACTGTCCCAGGCTGCTCCCAGCCCCAATGTCCAGCCTGGCCTTGGACACTGCCAGGGATCCAGGGGCAGCCACAGCTTCTCTGGGCACCCTGTGCCAGGGCCTCCCCACCCTCCCAGGGAACAATTCTTCTCAGTATCCAAACTAAATCTGCCCTTCTCAGCTCAAACCCACTACCCTTGTCTTGTCTCTGAAGGACATCTTCACCATCAGTCCCTCTCCAGCTTCTTCAGGCCCCCTTTAGGCACTGGAAAGGGCTCTGAGCTCTCCCCAAAGCCTCCAGAAGCTGATGCACGAGAGACACAGCAGCATCATGAGCTCCAAGGGTGCCCTGAGGTCATCACCCTCTGTCCCCAGCCACGGGGTTTTTGTGATCAGCATTTCTCGCTGGCTGCTGATGAGTGGGCCCAGCAGCCCCACGGAGGAGCCCCAGCTCACCATTGCCAGTCACTTCCACTTGAACCTGTGCTAAATATTCCAATCCACTCTAATTGAGGCTGATGGAGCTGGAAGCACAGGTCTAGCAGCAATATGTCACCACACATGTGCCATATGGTGCCCATCTCCATCCTCAGGGGCCTCTTCTCACCCATTTATCACAGCTCCAGACAGCCCTGCTCTGCTGACACCGCCCCTGCACAGGGACAGCAGCTCAGCAGGGACAGGAGCCATGGCAGAGCTGGATTCCAGCGGCATTGGGGGCTCTGGGAGGGAGCAGAGACCTCACCAAGGTGTCCTTTCCTCTCTTTTTGTCAGCACATGCAGGGCAAAGAGAGCCAGTCCTGGAATGGTTGGTTGGTTCTGTGGATTGCACATTCTCAGGATAATTTTTTTTTTCCACAAGGAGAACATTTAAACTTCTGCAGAATGCTTCTTTCTTTCAGGACAGCACCATTTCCCTGATGTTTCCTGGTGTGTGCTGGAGAGGAGCTTCCATCCCATTGGGATGTGGGAGCACAGAAAGAGCAAAGTTTAAAATAATGGCAGGAAAGTGAAGGTGGCAATGGACAGCCCTGGGAATGGGGATTTGGCATTTTGATTGAAGTGTTTCTATTAAAAATTCAGGCATTCCACAAAGCAAAAAGCACCATTTTAGTAACAGATCAGGATCTGGGCCAGCCCCGTGCCCCTGTGTGCCCATTGGGAGCACGTTCCTTGTTCCAGCAGGGCTGCAGCCCACAGGAAAAGTCACAGTTTGGAGAGGAAGGTGGAGGAGGCAGTTTGCTCCAGAAGTACTGTGTGAGCCTGGGGTGTCAGCCCAGGTCCCCTCCTGTGCTGCAGGTTTGGGGACACTGCCCCAGAGGGAGTGGGACCCTGTAATGCCAGAATGATGATGGAAAGGAAGGAGAGCTGGGATGGACAGGGATAAGAAAGGAGAGGAGGGGAATCCACTACTGTGGGAAGGACAGAGGGAAACAGGCAAGGAAGGCACGGTGAGCAAGTTTGGAAAGGGCAGGACAGGGCTCCTGGCAGATCCATTCATGTGCATCCAGAAGTTCCTCTGGACCGGGAAAGAAGCAAAGGAAAAGGTCTGGAGAGAGAATGGCTGGAGACAATCAGTCATGGGAACAGCAGCCAGTGCTGCCAGGATCCCTCTGGAGCTGCAGCCCTCCTGGAAGCAGAAAACATGGGACAAGGGGTTACTG
>CM019228.1:12906066-12972673 GCA_009741485.1 Malurus cyaneus samueli | reverse complement strand
AGGAATGATGATGGAAAGGAAGGAGAGCTGGGATGGACAGGGATAAGAAAGGAGAGGAGGGGAATCCACTACCTGTGGGAAGGACAGAGGGAAACAGGCAAGGAAGGCACGGTGAGCAGATTTGGAAAGGGCAGGACAGGGCTCCTGGCAGATCCATTCATGTGCATCCAGAAGTTCCTCTGGACCGGGGAAAGAAGCAAAGGAAAAGGTCTGGAGAGAGAATGGCTGGAGACAATCAGTCATGGGACAGCAGCCAGTGCTGCCAGGATCCCTCTGGAGCTGCAGCCCTCCTGGGAAAGCAGAACATGGGACAAGGGGTTTACTGGAAATGTGGGATGTGGGTACTCACAGGTCTTTATAAAGTGAGTGTTTGCAGAGCACTCAGCTTGGCATGTGCACAGCCTGAAAGGAAAATGGAAAATCCAAATCTGAGCTGAACATCCATTGCTCCTCAGGGAAGCCACCAGAGCTGTGTCTGACACCCTGAGCTTGGGTGCTGATGGTTTGTGCGGGTAACCTGTGCTCAGCAGGGTCACAGAGTCGGCCCTGGTTATAGAGGCATTCACACGCTGCAAAGCCCTGCAGGGCTCAGATCAAGCAGCATCTGCCTGGTATTGCTTTTCCTAGGAACATTATGGATTTTTGGCAGCCAGCTAATAAACCAGTGGTAATTAGCATCTTCTGAGGAAGGAGCTGTTGGGTGGATTCGAGGGGTGGAACATTCTGCCTGAGTGCAGCACAGTGCTGGAGCTGTGAGCGAGGTGAGGCTTCTCTCTGGGGTCACCGTCTCCACATTCTCCCAGCCCAACCCCTGTGTCTCTGCCCCACCTCCCAGGTCCCTGCTGTCCCAGCTCAGACATGGGGCAGGGAAATGGTGGGGAGAAGTTCTTGGATTTTCTGGGACTGCAGTGGCAGGAGTGCCATGTATCCTGCCACAGCTCCTGTCCCACCTGCCCAGCCACACAAAGGCCCCTGAAAGGCCACACCAAGTTCTCTGGATTCATCCAGGACACTTCCAGGGCTGATTCCCAGCACCCTGAATCTCCACAGTGTCTCTTCTGAGATGTTCAGCAGCTCCAAGTCCTGTCGGATCACCAGAGAAGCCGTGTGGGATCAAGGTGGACTGGCTGCAACACCCCCTCCCCTGAAGGAAGGCACTCCCATCACTCCAGCTGCATCCCATCCATCCCCTCCTTCTGCCTGGACAGTGGAAATCTTGATCCAGGAGCATTCCAATGGTTTCAGTGGTTTTCTGTTTCTTAAGTAAAGGTCTTCTGGATTGTTCTGGGAACACCCAAGAGATCGAAGTCCCCTTCCACCTGGCACAGGACTCCTTGGCACATCAGACACTGAGGTTTACTCCTGTGCTTCCACATGAGAAACAGTGTCTTCCACTGCCTGTGGTCTCCAAAGGCTCATTTCCTGCAGGTGACAGTGCCATGGCTTTGACTCTTGAATCTTTAACTTTTTTTTAATTTTTCGGTGGCAGCCCTGGCCTCCCCTGGCTGTGTGCACCTGTGCCTCAGATTTGTTGGTGTGCCATTTATCTCTCTTGGATCAGGAACATCTCAGCCCCCAAAATGCCTCATTTTCCAGCATAGCCCCACTTCATCTGTGCTCCCCAGGGTGCAATCCCCCACCGGGTAATTGCAACCTGCATTTTTTGTTTCCAGACAGTGACCTTGCATCCAGCTGGACTCTGCTGCACCTTCTCTGACTGTGTGTGCCGAGCCCAGCCAGGCAGATTGATTGTCAACTTTTTACTTCAGCCATTCACTCTTCATTATTCACAGTGTGAGATTCATCCCATAAATGAGGGAACTGGCTGGAATTGCTCTTTATTGGTTTTATTCCATGATCATGTTCTGAGGCTTTTACAAGCAGGAGGAGGGAAATTACAGGTGTATCACAATAGCCACACAAACACATCCTGCATCAATTTATTTTAGTGAAGACATACTTTGTGGAGCTGATTCAAAATTAGACTGGAAAAAGCCCTGTGGTCTCCCTTTCTCTATTTTCCCCTTGCTCATAGTTGATCATTTCTTCATAGCAAACAAATACCTGCACGTGAGAAATTTCCAACCACACTGATGTGTACTTGGGTATTTTGACGATTTTTATGCTTATGAAGAAAAACCCCAACTTTTTAGTGAAAAGCATATCCAGAGTGCTCTCATCCCACTTGGAATGTCACTGCCCCTTCCCTTCCATCTGCCAACACAGAGGTAACAACTGAGCCCTGTTGAGTCTTCCAGCTCCTCTGCCTCTGTCACCTCCACCAGCTTCTCATTCCTTGGCTTTGTCTGACAACACAGAGAAGTTCCAAAAAACCTTCCCATTCAAAAATAAGGCATCTCAGGGCTGATCCACATCCAAGAGCAAATATAAGGAGGTGCCTTCATCCATAACCTGGCCAAGGGTGGAACGATTGGGGTCTCCATGCAATTCCTAGAAAAGGAGCAGGGAGGGCAGTGTTCAATCAGCAGCAGTCACGAGCCCATTAAAGGGCTCTGCTGGTCTGTGCTGGTTGGATCTGGGCACAAACATGAGCAACAGAGATCCTCTCTCCCAAGGAGCTATGGCCAAATGGATTTAATATTCACTCAGTAAAATTCCTCCAAGAAGCCCTTTTCTTCCCAGAGAAGCCACTTTTCAAAGCACTGTGTCTGAATGGTTCAGTTTGCAGCACACTTAGATGCCTCTGCAGTCATCAGCCACCACTGCTCTTCACTTCAGTCACGCTGAGCACAGCCCAGGAATGCCACAGCGATGGTTGTGAGGCTGGATTTGCACATCTGGAGTGCAGAACCCTGGTGGGACTGGAATTTATATGGATAATGAGAATATCCATTTAGCAGAGTTAACACTAACGTGTTTGGGAAAGGACATTATTAGACCTCCTAGCACAGGGTTGAATTTGTAACTGCTGGAGACTGAGGTGGGAGGAGGAGTCCTAGAGATGCTCTGCAGAGCTGCTGTGCCAGGCAGGGTACACTGCTCGGGGCAGCCTGGGGCCTGGCCAGCCCTCAGGGACACTCTCAGCCTTAGGAGACAGGAGTGCTTGTCAGGATGTGGAGCTGATATTACTGTCTTCAATTCATATTTTCATTGTTTTCACCAACTGAAGTCCATTAAGGTTTTTACTGACAAAATTTCAATGGAAATTTACAACTTACACCAAATAAAATGCTCCTTCCTTCCTTCCTTCCTTCCTTCCTTCCTTCCTTCCTCCTTCCTTCTTCCTTCCTTCCTTCCTTCCTTCTTTTTTTTTTTTTTTTTTTTTTTTTTTTTTTTTTTTTCTTTCTTCATCTTTCTCCTCCTCCTTCCTTCCTTCCTTCCTTCCCTCCCTGTTTGCTCACCAAGGATTCAGGATACAGCCTCTGACTGACCCTGCAATGAAATGTCCCCAAGGAGGTGCCCTATGGGATGTCCTGGCCGGGTCCTGGGTGGACAAAGAGGAGATTTCCTTGTCCCCACATGCCAGCACATTACTTGGGGCCAGAACAGAGCTGGTGTCCTGCAAGACATCCCCCAGAGGTGTCCCAAGGACAAGCATTTCCCATTTCCTGTCCTGTGTGGGACAGCTCCGTGCCCTGACATGGAAACCCGGAGCTGGGTGTCTTGGGGCTCCAGTGACAGCAATGTCCTGCATCACAATCACTCAATTGCCCTCGCCTTGCGCTCTTTTTGTGTTGAATCATTCAGGTTGTCCCCCAAGATCAAGTCCAGCCCAGGCCCCCAACCCTTCCCTGTCCCCAATCCTCCTGTGTCCCCGACCCTTCCCTGTCCCCAAAGGCAGACGGAGGGCGTTCTCGGGGCGTGCCTGACACCGGTGTCAGAGGAAGGCTGTTTGTGTGTCATGTTCTCTGCAGCAGAGCAAACAGCAGCCGTGCTCAGCAAATAGATTAACACCTTTGTTTACTCATGAGACATTTATGATGAATTTCAGTTGTGTTTAAAAAAAACCAGACAAACAGTAAACTGAGCATGAATAACGATTCAGATGAAGTGTTGGAAGAGTCTTTCCTTCTACAAATGCACAGAATTCAAATCACCAGAAAGGGGCAGGAGGTTTTTTTAACTGCTGATTTAGCACAAACTCCAGGAGCCCCACAAGGCTGCCTGCGTGCTGAGAGGAGTGACTGCTGGAAATGGCTCTGGTGATCCCGATGATCCCTGTGACCTCGGTGTCCTCCTGGCACTGCTGAGCACGATGACAGGTGACAGAGAACTCTGCCCCCGGCTGTGTTGGTGTGGTTAATACATGGATGGATGGCAGTGCTCGCTGTCCCCAGAGCCCAGGGCTGGCTGCAGCTCCACAAGTGTTTGAAGCACTTGTCCAAACAAGCAGAGGGGTCCTGCCTGTCCCCACGGTGCCTGGAGTGGGAGTGACAACCAGAACAGTGACAGATGGACCTACAGGGAAGCAGCCCTCTTCCCTGAGGACCTTGGATCGTGATAAATGCACTGTAAAACCCAATCCCTCCTGCCCTGGCACTTGCCATGTGCACACTTTGAGGTCAGAACTGAAAGTTCCAGGGGGAGAAACCACTGCAGACTGAAAGGAAGAAAACTGTGGGTGAAAGAAATCTTTTATGTGACTAATCACTAAACACACAAAACAGAATTCCCTCCAGAATCTTCCTGGGCCATCGATCCCAGCACAGCAGAGAGAGGGGCAGCACAGCCCTCCCAGCTCTGTCCCTGCAGCTGTGGCTGAGGGGGCTCCTCCAGCCAAAGGAACAGGGCTCCTGCTCCCGGGAGAGGAACTAATACATCCTGGTTTTGAAAGAGTGGGACACAGAGCCTGGGAAAAATAAGTGGTTCTCAATATATTTGTGTTTCTCTAGCATCTCCCTCTCTCTGGAGGATCTGATTTATACATTTGTTCTTTCTCGAACAGCAGATGTTGAAGCAACATTCAAACGTGTTCCTCCAAGGCTGGAGAATCCCCAACACTCCTGTGAAGCCCTTCTGCACAGGACAATATTCAGACATTAAGAGACAGCTGCAGCTTCTCTGATCAGAAATGTCCACAATCCCTGTTGGTCCTCAAGGCAGGAAATTCGTGGCTTTCAGGAGAATTTCCCTCTGTGTCCAGCTGATGACATTTTTGCCTGGCGCTCAGGCAGGAGGAAGGAGCAAACCTGAGAATATCCTGAGGGGCTGCAGCTGAGCACTGAGGCACAGAGTGAGGATGAGGATGCTGGCTGAGCTCTCCCTGCTCCCTACGAGACTCAGTGCAACCAGCAGAGGATTCTCCCCCAAACTGCTGCAAACCCCACGCAGAGCTGTTGGCTTCTGGCAGGAAGAGCTGCAGGAACATTGCTCAAGCTTTAGGCAGAGCCTTTATAAAAGTGCATTTTATTTGGTGTAACTTTCAATTTCCATTGAAACTTTGTCAGTAAAATCTTAATGATCATCAATTGGTGAAAACAATGAAAATATGAACTGAAGACAGCAATACCAGCTCCACATCCTGGCAGGCACTCCTGTCACCTAAGGCTGAGTGTCCCTGGGGGATGGCCAGGCCCCAGGCTGCCCTGAGCAGTGTCCTGTGCCTGGCACAGCAGCTCCTGGGCTGGCACAGCAGCCCTGCAGATTCCCCCCCAAACCACTGCAAATCCCAAGCAGAGGTGTTGGCTTCTGGCAGGAAGAGCTGCAGGAACATTCCCCAGGCTTTGGGCAGAGCTTTTATGAAAGTTGGGTTTTATTTTGTGCAAATTATAAACTTTGGTTGAAACTTTGTCAGTAAAAACCTTAATGAACCTCAAATGGTAAAAACAAAAATCTTAATTGAAGACAGCAAAATGAGCTTTTCATTGGAACATAAAGCCCAATAAGGAGCTGTGTGCATTTACTGCTCTCAGCTCACACAAGTACACGGCTTTAAAGGCACTGAGGGCCCCCATGGCCACACTGCTCCCACCAGGGCACACTCTGGGTTTCCAGCTCTCAGCCTGGGCTTTCAGTGGGGACAGCAGTGCCTGTCCCTGCAGGCTTGAAGGGGAGCAGCTGCTGTGAGGTGGGGAGAGAAAGGCAGGGGGCTGGAATCTGGGTGTACTGAGTGCACCAGGGGTTACCACACTGGGAAGGTTCATCTGAAATGCTGCAATCTCCACTGAGTGTGAAATGTCTCAATTTGGAAGGTATAAACCATGGAACCCTGAGGTAGCTGAAAGCTGAGGACACAGTTTGAGGAAAGCTTTTTTTGTTCTCTTCTGCTGCTTTTTCTATTTGTCTGCATTAAAGATGTTTGGGTTCTTAACCCCTGTGGCATCATCAACTTCAGCAAGAGGAAGTACAGAGGCCAGGAGGGAGGGAATAAATTTGGATGTGTCAGAGAGATTATGAAGTGCGGGGTCATGCTCAACCCTGGGCTGTAGGTAACATTTTGGTGAGGAAAAGAAAGCTGACAAAGACAGCGAGGAACACAGGGAGAGACATGAAAGGGAGCTGGAAGATGTCAGAGTGGCTAACGGACAGAAAGTGCTAACAGTTTATAAAAATAACAGCCTGGAGCTCCATTTCTCCTCAGAGCTCTTATTTGGAACACAGAACATGGAAAGAAAAGGCAATAAAACTCCGATCAGAAACCCTGAGTTCACATCCACCCAATATCATAGCAAGCACAGGGCACCGGATTCAAACTGTGGCCAAGGCGGTCACTTGGCGGTGTGGCATCAACTGGGAGAGCCCTTCCAGCCCTGGGAGAGCCCTTCCAGCCCTGGAACAGCCCCTTCCAGCCCTGGGAGAGCCCTTCCAGGGGGCACTGGCAGCAGATAATGCTGTGGACTATGGCACAGGACTCCATGAGCCTTGGGATATCTCCTCCCTGATGATGGTCAGGGAAGACTCTCAGTCCCTTGGGCATTTCCCATGGAGCACAAGACACCAGAGTTCCCTGGAGGCCTCCTAATGAAACACACAGTGCAGCCTGTGACAGCGAGGACAAGCACTGGAGCCGTTCTGGAAGGGTTTTGCTGTTCTTTGTAACACTGGTGTCCTGATGCAGTTTTCTTCCTTTGCTGCAACACCAGCACTTGTTTCTTGTGGAACTTTTCACTCACAGGGGCTTTGATTTGCTCCAGAATTGCAGAATCACAGAATGGTTGGGTTGGAAAGGACCCCAAAGCCCACCCAGTACACTCCTGCCATGGGCAGGGACACCTCCCACTGTCCCAGTCTGCTCCCAGCCCCAATGTCCAGCCTGGCCTTGGACACTGCCAGGGATCCAGGGGCAGCCACAGCTTCTCTGGGCACCCTGTGCCAGGGCCTGCCCACCCTCCCAGGGAACAATTCCTTCCCAATATCCCATCCATCACTGCCCTCTGGCACTGGGAAGCCATTCCCTGTGTCCTGTCCCTCCATCCCTTGTCCCCAGTCCCTCTCCAGCTCCCCTGGAGCCCCTTTAAACCCTGCAAGGGGCTCTGAGCTCTCCCTGGATCCTTCTCCTCTCCAGGTGAGCACCCCCAGCTCTCCCACCTGGCTCTTAGACCTGGATCAAGAAAAGGGATGGTCAGGTACCTCGAGATTATGTCCAAGTACCTCTGCAGACTCCTGGGAGCAAGAGCTTGCCAAGTTCTTGCCCAGAGCCCAAGGCAGACCCTGCTCTGTGCAGGCAGATTCCCCCAGAGCAGTGTCTGTGCTGCTGAGCATCCCCAGGAGTGTCATTCCAAAGGGCTGCATCCAGCCCTGCCAGGTGAAGGCCATTCCCTAAGGTGACCCCAGAGCAGGGAACAGGAGGTGTAGCAGGTAAAGGGCTGGGTGTCTACAAACCCAGCAGCGTTCTGAATGGAATTATTTATGGGACAGTGGAAGAAAAGATACAAATCTTATTTTGGACAAACTCAAAAAATGCCTTCTTTCCATCATCAAAGCAACAGCCCATTTTTCAAGAGGGGGTGTGGAATGTCTAGGAAAGAAGGATGTTGGCTGCAAAACGTTTTCAGTCAAAGAAGGAGAGACCTGTCCCCAGTGAGAACAAACACTCATGTCACTCTTCTTGAACATCTTCATCAGCTTGCCAGACAATGTTCAGTGCACTTGTGAAGTCCCAGAAACCCTGTGAACAGAGAGACTCTTTGTCATTGTTCCCAAGAGCTGGAATAATTCCAGTTTCGGAAGATGGTCCTCAGCCAGAGCTCAGCAAAACATGTTTGTCTCGACTTCTCTCTGAATTTCTCCTCCTTGCAAACCTTCCCCTGAGGAAAATCCATTTTTGCCTCTAGTTCTCAGCAGCTCCTCTCAACAAGGTGCTTTCAGCCCAGCCTCAGAGAAGCTGTTGCCAAGTGCTCCAACATCCTGGGCTCTTTGTTTCTGAAACAAAGGAAATGCAGTTGTGTTGACATGTTTTCACTAATATTGTCTGCATTGGTTATTTGCAGCTTTTAACCTTTTCTTCTTCTCCATATCTGATTTTCCCATCCAATACCTCTTCAAGGTCCTCCTCATTGTTGCTGTACTCTAAGAGACGCTGTGTTCCAGGCCACCTTTCCCCAGGAACTGTAGTTCTGCCATTCTCATTGGCTCATCTCCACAAAACAAAGGAACAGGGATGGAGCCGAAGTAATGCAGAGAGAGTGAACACAGCACCCAACCCGGTTCTCCCAGGCACAGCCCAGCCCAGCTGGCGGCCTCATGGTCCATCCTGATCCACCCTGGTCTCTCCTGGTGTGTCCTGGTCCATTCTGGTCCCCTGTGGTCCATCCTGGTCCATCATGGTCTGTCCTGGTTCATCCCAGTCAATCCTGGTCCACCCTGGTCTGTCCTGGTGCATCCTGATTCATCCTGATGCACCCTGGTCCATCACAGTCCATCCTGATCCACTCTGGTCTGTCCTGGTACATCCTGATTCATCCTGATGCACCCTGGTCCATCACAGTCCATCACAGTCCATCCTGATGCACCCTGGTCCATCCTGATCCACTCTGGTCCATCACAGTCCATCCTGATCATCCTGATGCACCCTGGTTCCATCACAGCCATCCTGATGCACCCTGGTCCTCACCGTCCATCACAGGTCCATCCTGATGCACCCTGGTCCATCACAGTCCATCCTGATGCACCCTGGTCCATTCACGTCCATTCCTTCCATCCTGTGCACCTGGTCCATCCTGATCCACCTGGTCCATCACAGTCCATCCTGATCTTCATCCTGATGCACCCTGGTCCATCACAGTCCATCCTGATGCACCCTGGTCCACCCTGTTCCATCACAGTCCATCCTGATGCACCCTGGTCCATTACGGTCCATCCTGATCCATCCTGGTTCATCTGGGTCCATCCTGATGCACCCTGGTCCATCACAGTCCATCCTGATCCATCCTGATCCACCCTGGTCTGTCCTGGTGCATCCTGATCCATCCTGGTGCATCCTGATCCATCCTGATCCACCCTGGTCCATCACAGTCCTGCAGCCTCACTGTCCAGGTGGGAGCAGCACTCCAGTCAGACTCCCAGGCTGAGAAGGGTCCCTGCCTGAGGGCAGTGTGATTCCAGGAGGGCATCAGGGGATGTTTAGAGAAGGAACAAAAGGCAGGAAAGACAGAGCAGAACTCAGTGCCCCACACACCCACTTGTGGGAAGGTTTGTGAGCAGCAGGAGCAGTGGGGGTGGGTCTCAGGAACTCCTGTTTCTGTGTCAGGAACAAGGGAGACCTGGGATCCAGGGACAGCTACTGGGAAACTGTCCAAGCCCAGCTGCTGCAGGGATCCACACAGGACATATGAAAATATGTCAATTTTTCACTTTTGCTGCTTTATCCTGGTCAGAGTCACCTGGGAGCTGGGAATAAGGAGCTGCAGCGGCTTCACCACTGTTGGGCCATTGGACAGGAAAGCCCTCACAAACCCAACCTCATTCCTGCAGGCAGATTCCTTTTCTCGTTGGTCTTTGCTGTTTCTCCCAGCACAGGATGCAGGAGCTGCTCATCCAAACTCTCCCAGTTCATACCTGCTCTCTCTCCCAGTGCTGTGGCCTTGGAGTCAATATTTTGGGGGGTTTAGTCCCCAAGTTTGTGCTGGTGTCACTGAGTCTGTTTAGGTTGTGGTGTGACACTAACAGAAGAGTTATTCCAATGTTCCACTGCCACATGGGAATTATCCAGTGTATCCCAGCATTTCTTCTGCTGTACTGTGCTACAGAACCTGCAGAACTTGGTGCCACATGTGACGAGTGGGAATGCTCCTGGAGAGTTGGGCACAGCCTCCTGCACACAGCCATGTGCACCAGCCATGCCATGTCCTTTGTGTCACCTCCAGCCCAAGGAGCAGTTCCCGATCCTCCAAGAACCTCCCAGGACCTGCCCCATCGTTTTTGATCAACAGTCCGCATTTATTTCAGACCATGTTCCTGAGCTCTGCTCCAGGATAATAAAGATTCATTTTTTATCCACAAATACACACTTCACACCCTCTGAATGCTAAGAGTCCATCAGTTATTTCCTTTACTTTCTCCAAAACCTGTTCACTCAGACATTTCCTCTGTGCACTTCCCCAGAATCTCCAAACCTGCATTTCCAACAAATTGCTTTGTAAAGTTGCTGTTATTTCTTTGTTCTCTGGCCTTATTCCATTTTCCATTTACAGGAAAAGTTGCAAGAACAGCAGCTGCCTCAGCTTGCTGATGCCGTGGGTAACTCCATGTGCCCCACAGTCGGTCAAGGATCCATCTCCCTCTTCAAACAGCTGTGCAAACCCTTCATGCCTCCACTCCACAATCCTCCACCAACTGTTTTCTGATTTCATTGTTCCATGAGGTCACTCTTAGCTGCATTTACACAGCCCATGAGCCTCAGCTGAGGGCTCCAAGCTGGTCAATGTTGATTTTTACATTTGGAGGATCTTTTCTGCACTTCCATGGGACACTCTGCTTCCTCTCCTTTGCTGTGCTGTTTTCAACTCAAGCTGATGGTCAGCCCAGCTGGGCACAGCCCCAGGGGCATCCTGGACTTGTGCCAAGCACAGCTGAGCTGAAAATAACACACCCATCCCTCTCTTTCCTGACAATGTGTGTCCCATCACACTGTGCTCAAACCCTTGCCCTTGGGATTTCCCCTGACCCCTCACAGAACTTCCTCACCAAGCCTGAATTCAAGCAGTTGCACTGATACTGCTGGGCTGGAACCGAGTTTTCCTGTCATCCCAACCCCATTGCCCCTCCAGAGGAGGGATCAGCAGCTTTCAAGGACTCCTCCCTGAGGGGAGATCTCCAGATGGTGATATTTTTGTCCAGGTACCAGAGGAAACTCTGAAGATGCAGTTCTGGTTGGGTTTTTTTCCTTAAAATATGCCTTGTTCTCTGAAAGTACTGAAAATCATTCTGCTGTGTTAATCCTTGGCATTGGAGACAGGGTAGTAGCAGATGGATACAAAGTGGATGGGACTTGAAATCCTGTCAGAGAACATCCTTGTCCTTGTCCCAGGTCTCAGCAATGTCCTGCAGTGAATCAAAGCCTTTCACTTGCTGTAAGCACGCTTTTATGCCTCCTCAGCTATGCAAATAGTTTATCTGCCCTTTTGTTCTCAAACTTGATGAATTCGTCCACTGCATACAAGCATCTAGAACAGAGCCACAGCCTTCCTTTGTAGTGGGTAGAGAGAAAGAAATGTGTTTCTCATTCTAAAAGAGACTTTTAATATCAAGTGAAACACAGCCTGCCAGCACCAGCTCATTGCAGACATTACACTGTAAGAGTCTGAAGTCAAGTGAGAGAAGTCCAGTCTGCCACCTCTCACCTCAGCTATGCCCAGTGCCCATAGGAAATGCCAGAGAGGGGATATTTCCATCCCAGCTCTGCCCTGTGCCCTGCCACAGGCCCTGGTGTAGGAGGTGTGTGTGTGCAGGGGTTATTTCCATACTCTGCTCCCTGGTTTTGGAAGAGGTGAGCCTCCCCCTCAATAGATTTGGGATTCAACCTAGTGTGGTTTCTCAGCCCATTCTGTGCTTGGGTTGTGGCTCACAGGCTCTTCCATCCCCTGCCAGCCCTCACCCTCAGCTCTGTACCAGGTATTTCACTGCATTGGCTGCTCTGCTGGCCCAGGGTGACTGGGTTGGAGACAATGGCAGCTCCTCAATCCAAGTCCTCTTGTTCTCGATGTGAAGGGGGCAGGTACCACCCTCAGCCTTGCAGCCACCACTCACCTGGATGGAGAAGCTCCCTCAGCTGGCTCTGGAGAGCTCCAGCCCATCCCTGGAGTGGCAGCTGCCACCCCAGCCCTGCTGTCACACACAGCCCATGGGGAGGGGTCCGTGCTGCTGACAGCACAACCCCAGGCAGCAATGACAGCAAATGGTGCTGATGTCTGCTGTGCCTTCTGCCCTCACTGCAAACCATCTCATCACTCGAGCAGAGTTTGGAGAGTCCTGCTTTAACATGGCATTCCTCTAATCCAAAGCTGCTGACCTTTTGTCACGGTCACCAGGGAAGGAAAAAGCCTGGAGGGACCTTAGCACAAAGCACCCCTTGTGCCCCAGGGACACCCACCAGGAGCACTCCAAGGATCCCCCCGCAGGGACCTCCTGAGCACCCCAGGGACACCCTAGAGACACCCCCAGGAGTACCCCCCCCCCCCCCACCCCAGGAGTGCTCCGGAGACACCCCTTGAGCACCCAGATCTGAGAAACCACAGGGACAGGCAGCAGGGCCCTGTGCTCAGCACACAGGAATGGACAATCCCACAGGGATGGGGTGTCCCCAGGAACAGGGCTCCTCCAGCCCTGCCCCAGGAATGCAGCTGAGGCTCCTGGCACACCCTGCACAGACAGCAGTGACAGCAGTGAGGACTGGGGCGTTTATCAAAGGGCTCTGGGGCTGCAGGTGCCACTCTCAGTGGCTCAAGTGACCTGCTCAAATACAGTAAGGTGGCTCCACCTTCACAGTCTGATGATGTCCTTGCTGAAGGGTGAGCAGAGATGGAGGACCAAGACAGGGACACAACACTTCTTGGTGGCAGAATTGCACAGCAAATGCCCAGTGCAGGCTCCTGCAGGTGGGAGAAACCAGCAGGAGCTCAGGAGCAGAGCTGGATCTCAGGAACGGGATCACCCAGCTGCCCAGGAGCCCATTGTCTGAGTTGGGATAACCAAACCCATTGCTGGCTTGTGTGCTTGGCTCCTGTCCTGGCCCTCATTAACAGCCTTGCTTTAAGCAATTGTTAATTGTTGCCCATGGCTCCGTGCCAAGCAGGTGCACTCGTTAATCCACCCACTTTGCTCATTTGGTTGTTGGAGTTCTGGGTGCCTGGGATCTCCATTTCCCTCCACCCCCATCTCTCAGTTCAGAGCCCTGTAGTAAAAGTGGGCTGGCACTCTTTCACCTTCCAAGGACATTGGCTTTAACAACAGGGATCAGGGTGACTCAGGCCTGTTGAAGACACCTGTGGGTGCTGTGATAACACCATTAAAATGAGACCCTGCTTGTAAGGCTTGCAGTTTTGGGTGGTACTCAGTGAATGTGAGGGGTCCCAATGCCCGGGGCGGGTGAGCAGAGCCTGCATGCCACTGCCTGTGGGATGTGTGCTGGGGGCTCGGGGCTCTCCAGGCAGGTGCACTCTGATTGCAGAGAAGCTTCTGGAAGGGCTGCCAGCCCTGCAAGGTGCAGAGACCCCAGGGATCCCCGTTTTGCCCTGTGCCAGGTGCCCCAGGGATGACCCAGAGATCCCCCAGTGTTGCGCAGCAGGGACTGCCCAGCAGCCTGGCCTGCTGAGCCCTGGAATGAGCGCCCTGCAGGCTGAGCAGCCAGCCCCGGAGAGGCAGGACGGGCTGTGCTACACCCCGTGCTTTCAGAACATTGATTCAAAAGTTGCAAATGTCCACAGGAGAGCTCAGGTCAGTTTTGAAGTGCTGGGAGACTGAAACCAGAGCAGCTGAGCACACTGAGCTCTCAGGGAAAAGGTGAGAGAGCAAAGGACACTTTGGTTTGGGAGGCTCACACACATGGGACCCTGTGGGTGACCCTGGAATCAGTCCAGGCCAGCTGGAGTGTGACTGGTTTTTCTGCAGATTAATCAGCAGTCAAAGCATCAGATCCGAGTGTTCAGGAAAACAGAAAACCCCTTCTGTGAGTGCCCACCTTGAGCCCAGATAGAACTCCAATAGAGAGGGCAGGAGAACCTGTGTGACAAAGGGCTTCAGGGCAGGAGAGCCCCAGGAGCAGCATCAGCACAGGCCAACAGCCCCATAACCAGGACATCCTGCCCCCATAACCCCCAGGGCAGGGCAAGGGGGACACAACAGAGCCAGACTGAGCCCTGGCTGAGATGCAGGGGCACACAGGGTCCTCTGGCCATGGGCAGCAAAACAGAACTCTGAGGGACAGCTGGGAGACCAGAACTGCATAAAAGCTAGTGCCACAAAAGCCACACTCACGTTCACTTTCAGGCAGCCTGGGGGGCACTGCAGGAGAAAAGGGGAGGCAGAAGAGCACTCAGGGCAAGCCCTCACCAGACAGATGCTCCCAGAGCATTTCTCAGAGTTGGACTGTAGGGTGATGGGAAGGAAAAGTCTGTGTGTTGTCATCTTGTGTATTATCTTATCTTATCTTATTTTAACACCAACACTATCAGAAGTTACATTTTTTTCAGAAATGAGATCAGCAGTCTGGTGGGAATAGAAAAGAGCAATAATGGCCAAAGGGATGTTGGGGTCAATGTGAGTCCCCATAGCCTGCCGGGTGAACACCAGCCCAGAACAGCCCAGAGCCCAGGAAATGCTGGAGAGCTGAAGAGATGCTCTCCAGAGAGCATGGAGACATCCCCTGTTTTCATTCATTTTCCAGGCCTGGATGTGTAACCACACTTCCTACAGGTGTGTGTCCTGCTAAGGGATCATGTGGAGCCACATCTGGGCTCTGCAGGCACTGGCAGAAGGCAAAAACACCTGCAGTGCACACCCAGCTAGCACAGCTTCCCAGGCTTTGGACATTTATGGAGCCCATATCACAGCCACAGCAGCTCTGGTGGTCCATGGTGTTTCTGGCTTTTTCTCTAGTTGTGTTTCCTATTAGGAATAAACACCTTTGCTGAAAAAAACCAGTTCAGCACTCCTTGATTTGACTGGAATGTAATTTATGAAATGTCACCTTGAATGGAGACTTAATATTTCATATCAGGTCCAACAAATCCATTCATTTTCCATCAAAATCAAGCCTTCCAGTGCTGGAGAGGACTCAGGGGTTACAGCAGACAAAACATTGAATATTAAGGTAACAGTGAGCTCTAATTGCAAACAAGATAAACCCCAGATCACAGCACTTCAGGAGCAGCATGGCCAGAAGGCTGAGGGAAGTTACCTTGGAAGGGTTCAAAAAACATGTGGATGTGGCATTGGGAACATGGGTCAGTGGTGGCTTTGGCAGTGCCCAGAATGGTTGGAGCCATGATGCCTGAAGACTTTTCCAACCTTAAAGTTTGTGTGATTCCATGATTCCATCATCTCCTCAGAACTCAGATCCTAGATCCTAAAGGAGTCTGGAGAAACCTGAGAAGGTCCAGCTGCCATGAGTTGTAGCTGCCATGGTGGTCAGAGGCACAAGACTTGTGGAGAGGGGTGAATGAGCCAGGCTTTTCTAACCAGGGGAAAAGGTGGGTCCATGGAGATACTAGAGGAGCCTGCAGCTCCTGGAAGGGAAATCCTGGGGATCTCAGAGCCAAATTCCCCAGCCAGAGCAGCCAGCAAAAGGGACAATGGGGCAACGGCACATGTTACAGCTTGAGAGGTTCCAATTCCACACGAGGAAACAGAAGGTGCCCTTGGATGGTGGGGCAGCCTGGGAACTGGTCTCAAAGAGGTGGGAGTTCTGCATCCCTGGAGCTTCACTATATCTGGCTGTTGAAAGGCACAGCTGGCTGGTCCTCATGCTGGTGACACTCCTGCCACAGCAGGCCAGAGCCCTACAGAGCCACCTTCCCACCAACACCTCTCACATTCCACCAGATCCCAGCTCTAGGACAGGACTTCATCTCTGAAGAACCAAGCCTATGTCCTGAGTCAGTTTGATGCACTGAATTTGTGTCACTTTTTCTTCTCAAGGAGTTATTTGGGACAACTCAGGACACAGAACTGCTTCCAAAGGAATGAATGATGCTGTTCTATAAACACCTCTTCTGGTTTTATGAAGTAGCCAGGCAGGAGCATGCCAAAAACATCACCAGGGGCTCAAAGCAGGAGATGGATGGCTTCTAAAGATGAGAGCAAAATTTGAAACTCTTCACTGAGGGCTGGATTATCAACATTTATATTGCTGCAAGGCAAAAATTAACCCAGTGACCTTCCACGGGGCTTACCCAGGCAAGCAAAAAGCCACTGTGTATTGTATCCGCAACCACTGCAAACCAGCACCTATTTCCTGTGTCTCTGTTTTGGCAGAGCAGCTGAAAGATCGCCAGCTATTAAAGGTTCCTGGCCAAGCAGGTTTTAGACTCAGATTTGGCCCAGGAAAAATAACTACTTCTGTCCAAGGACACAAAGCAGCTGAATTATTTCAGAGCATTCCTGTGCCAAGCATGACCTGGCTCCAAGACAGGACAACACAGCTGAAGACTCCAGGAAGTCTCTTTTTAAGGTAGAAATGGGTTTTAGTGTTTATGTTCCTATTTTAAATGTGCTGTACCTCTGGCTCTGACCTGTCCAGCTCAGCTGATCAGACACATCGATTTTAGCCAGTATTGGGGCACACCAAGACAGCAGGGACCCAGCAGCTCCCCAGCACTCCTCGAGCTCTCTCCTGCTCTTCTATGAAGCTGCATTTTGGCATGAAACAAAATTTCTAATGGTTCCTCACTATCCGAGCTTATTTGAAGCTGGCAAAAAACATCTCCAGCCCTCCTCATGGTTCTCACTGTCCTGGCTGACCTTCACACACACCTCTGAGCACGTTTCCAGTGTCACTTCAGGGATGTCAACCCTGCTGCCTTCCAAAGAAGTTTTGTCATGGGCTGAAGAACCCAGTCAAACACAGAATATATAAATAAAGTTGTGCTGTACAAATACCCTGAACTGCAATCCCGTTGCTGCTCTGCTCATCCTCCATCCTGGTGAGAGCAGCCCACGTTTCCTGTGAGCCTGCCGACCCCTGATCTCGGGGTGGCTGACACAGACACCAGGCCACAGGACCCCCAGTGCTGCTTCACTGCCAGCAGAGCCATCACATTCCTCACCTTAACAGCACCACCAGGGTCTGAAACATGGCCAAAAATGATGTGGGAAAAGAGAATAGTGCCATAGGAGTTAATTACCCTGGCAGTAAATCCATTCCCAGATGGCCGCTGACAAGAGGTGAGATTATCAAAACGAAAGGGATGCAGGGGAGTGCAGATCAGAGAGGAGCCTGTGGTGCAGCTCGGATTTTGCCTGCTCCCCTCCCATATCACCCCCCTCTCTCACAGAAAAGCTCAAACAGAGCTCCCGCACCCCGGGACGCCTCAGGGGTGTCCCAGAGCAGCGGCTGCTCCCCAGATACCTGTCCCTTGTTTGCAGCACAAAACATCTTCCTTCAAGAGCAAACGATTGTGATGCAGAGGAAAGGAAGGAGAATAAAAATCATCACGGCTGCTTTGCGAGCTCTTGAGGGCTTGAGAATGGAGTACATAGGGGCGAGGACACGTGAGTGAGGAAAGTGGCAGCACAATCACACCGGAACAGAGACAGCACTCCCAGCACACACCAGGCTGGTGAGGAGCAAGGAGGGCACAGGGAAAAAAGCTCCAGAAATACCTTCAAAGCTGGAAATGACAAAGGGAAGTCTGGCCCGGCGGGACCATGACAGCAAACAACAGATGACACAGATAAGGCTGAAGCATTCGGCACATCCTTCAACACTGGAATGAAAAAATAATTGCAACAAGCTGTGTAAGGCAACGTTCTACAAAGGGATGAGACAGGCCAGGTGTGAGAAGGGATGAATAAGAGATGGCTGAGCCAGAACAAGGTACTCAGATCCCAGCACCTGCAGACACCCCCAGAGTGCTCACGGATTCAGCTGAAGTTGCTTGTGAACTGTCTGCATCACTTTGAGGGAGCTGTAAAGACATGGGAAGGTGAGAAGGGGCTGAGGCAGGGGTATAATACCTGTTTTTCTGTATAATACCAGAAGAGGAAGGAAGAAAGGGGATGGAAATTACAGTCATCTCCAAATTATAGCTTGAACCCAGAGCATGGAGGTTTTTCAGGAAAGCAATATTAAGCAATTAGGTTACAGCCACCAAAGAGGTAAGGTAATAAAAATGCGGATTTCTGAGGATGTGGATTTCTGAGGAAGAAATCGTCTCAGGCTAGGCTCTTTTCTTTGCTGTGGCAGCTGACCTATTGAGGGGGGAGAAGTACTAAATGTGACATCTACTTTGGAAAGGATTTGTGATTTTTCTTGTAACACATTGGGGTTTGACACAGGTGGACAGCTGAGAGCCCAGAACATTCCCACGGCTGAAACCCTTGTGGGTACAGAGAATCATATCATGAGCCTTTCCCACTCAAAGTGTCTTTTATTTGGAAATTTTTCACTCCTTTCCCAGGAATGGCTCAAGGTCTGACAGCTCAACCCTTCCCTCTCACTTGAGAGCAACGTGATAATTCAGTCTTCACCTCGCATTCACTCACTCCCCCAAAGTGGATTTTCAGCTCTGGATTTATCCCAAGTTGTCTCTTTCCCTTTGTGTACTCTATTTAAAAACATATCATTCACACATTACATTTTTAGGCCACCTCAGATGTCCTTGCTGCTGTTTCATGGTCAGCTGCTCCTCCTCCCTGAGCTAACGGGGAGCTATTAAAAGCCAGGCTGACTCTTGCTGAGGGAACAGGAGCTGCTGACTCACCCCTCCTTTGCAAACACCCCCGGCTTGCAGGGCCAGGGTGAAGCCCTGCTCAAGCCTTCCCTGCTGGCTGCTCAAGTGCCCTGAGATCTGGCCCTGAAGGGGATCAGAAATCCTTTCCCTCCCCAGCTCTTTCCTTGGTTTGCTTTCCTTGGGTACAATGTGTTGCTCAGAAATTTCTCAGAGGCAGATTTGCTTTATCTTTAATTTTGCTCTGTTTTACAAATCAGGTGAAGAGCTGCTCTGGCCAAAGGGTTTGGTTTCGCTGTGCTGGACACATGGAATGAAGCAGCCTGGATGCAGCCTGGATGCAGCCTCATTCTCCCAGCAGCAGGGGCAGCCGGGTGCCAAACAGGCTTTAGGGGCTCTCTCTGTCTCCATCACACCTTTTACAGCCTCTGTTGGCACATGTGGGGTGAAAACTCAGAGCTGCTGATCCTTCAGGAGGCCTGAAGCTGGTTCTGCCCAGGAAGAAGCAGCTCAGCAGAGCTGGGTCTGTCCCATACTCGGAGCTCTGGCTCCGATTCATTGGCTTTGATTCACTGGTTCAGCTCCAAGCAGCTCTCCTGAGATTGGGACAGAGGTTCATTCATCCCTCCCCAGTCACCTTCCCTTCCCAGAGATGTAATTCCTGACCCTTCCCTGGTAGTGTGGATTAACCCCATCCAGACACCGAGCCCCAGGAACCCATCAGTGACACGGGGCAGGAAATTGGAGGGGTGAAAGTTAGGAAACTCCTGGCTTGAGGTACAGACATTTTAATAGGGAAAGCAAAAGCCACACAAGAAACATAAAGCAAGACAAGGAACTAATTCTCTGCTTCCCACAGGCAGGCAGGGGCTCAGGCACTTCTGGGAAAGCAGGATTTCATGGGAAGGCAAATGCTCTGAATGTCCCCACCTTCTTGCTTCTCCTCACACTCCAACAATGAGTGTGATGTCACATGGTGTGGAATATCCCTGTGGTCAGTGGAAGTCACCTGTCCCGATTGTGTCCCTTCCCAACCTCCCCTACACCCCCAGCCCCTCCCCAGCGTGTTCAGAGGAAAAGCAGGAAAGACCTCGGTTCTGGCTGAACTCAGCAATACCAAAAACATCTCTGTGTGATCAGCCCGTGTTCAGCTCAAACCCAAAATACAGCCCCATTCCAACCACTGGGAAGGAAATCAACTGTACCCCAGCCCAAGCCAGAACCCCCAGGTATGGGAGGAAAAACAGGAGCCTGTGAGAGCAGCTCTGCTCTGCAGTACAGGAAAGATGTGAAGGCATCAGAGAGCGTCCAAAGGAGGGACACGAGGGTGGCCAAGGGCCTTGAGGGGAACCACCTGAGGAGCAGCTGAGGCCACCTGGACAGTCCAGCTGGAAACGACTGAGGCCAGACCTCACCAGGGGCTGCAACTTCCTTGGGAGGGGAAGAGGAGGGGCAGACCCCGACAGCACCCAGGGAATGGCTGGAGCTGGGCCAGGGCAGGCTCAGGCTGGAGAGCAGGGAAAGGTTCTCCTGTCCCCAGAGGGTGCTGGCACTGCCCAGGCTCCCCAGGGAATGGTCCCAGAGCTCCAGGAGCGTTTGGACAGCGCTGCCAGGGATGCACAGGGGGGATTGTTGGGGGGTCTGGGCAGGGACAGGGGCTGGGCTGGGTGATCCTGGGGGTCCCTTCCAGCTCAGGCCATTCTGTGATTCTGTAATTTTGGCTTTCAAACAGGTCCTGCCACACCTGCCTGTGAGGTAGGAGCCTCCTGCAGGATAAATTTATCCTGGGACAGAGCTGTCATTCATCTTCAAGCACCTGATGAGTCCTTTGCTCATCAGTGGAGCCAGATAAAGGATGCATCTATCCACTGAGGTTACCTGAATTCAAAGATTTCACCCTACAAGAGAATTTTAGGTTAGAAGACTCTTCCTTTAGCTGGCAAGACCTGAGGAGGGCTGGGCAGTGTAAACACCCTCTGATTGCCTCGGCAACCCTGAGAGTGGAGGAGAAGCACTCCGAGGTGGCACAGAGCCTCAAAATGATGTGTTGCAGTCCTCAGCATTTCTAACACTTCAGGCTCCTGGGAAATTTACTCCTGAGCCAGTCTGACATTTTTTGGAAATTTTGCCCTCTTTATGTGTATTATAGGTTGCATTTAATCATGCTGAGCTGGTGAGTAATAGCTATAAAATCCTCTAGCAATTTCATACAAATTTTTTTAACTGCTCAAAGAGAAAAAAGGAAAAAGGATACTAGGGAGGATGAGTCAGGCCCTGAGAAACAGGTTCCATGGACTCATTCTTTGGTTTGCAAATCATCTGCGAGCAGATTCTGATTTCTTTAACTGGGTCATTTCCTAAAAGGGTTTTTGACTGGTTTTCATGAGTCATTCAGAGTGCCTTGAAGAGTTCAGCTGGTTGCTCGCTGCTCTCCACAATGGGATTCAGAATGTACATGTTATCATTTCACTCACGGGGTTTTGTTCCCTCATCCCTCCCAAAGGGCTGAGTGATGGTTGGGAGAGAAAACAGGGATGAGCAGAGAGATGAACTCAGGGATGAACACAGGGTGACTTTGGTATAGGTACTGAGAAAGGGCAATTTTAGCATTTGTCTGCAGGCAGCAGCAGGGTCTCAGTATGAGCAAGAAGGGATCTGACACAGGAACTGGGCACACTTGGCCAGTAAAGCATTTTGGGGGGCTGAGTGAGGTGCCCAGTCTGGGATTATGAGTTACAACCCAGAACTTGTGCTGGGGTCACCCTCACTGGGAAGGAGGGATGTGAGTGAGTTGGGGGATGGCCTGGGCCTGCAACCTCTCCCAACCTGCAGGTGCTGAGATCCCTTTCCAGCTTGGGAAAGGCTTTCAGTTCTTTTCTCCTTCCAATAAACAGCAAGATTCCTGCAGGGGAATCACAGAATCACAGAATGAGTTGGTGATCCAACAAGGATCACCAAGTCCAGTTCTTAAGTGGATGGCTTATCCACAACCTTGGCTTTACTGGCACCATGCACTGACCAGCAGGGTCAGAGGTTATCAATATATTAATTTCATATTATAGTGATTACTTATCTTTATTGAAACAGGTGCAGACCTCCAAAAAGGAAAGTTATGTCTTAGAGATTAGAAAAAGTGTCAACAGCCTGGAAAACAATAGTACAGGAGTTGCCTTGGTTATGTAGAAGCACTGCTGGCAGCAGAGAATTGTTCTTAAACGGGCAATATTAAAAGGATGGATAGCCCTCTTCAAAGCTCTAATGGGGGGAAACTGTTTTGGAAAGCACCAGACAGAGTTAGGAGGTTTGGTGTTTGGATACTGAGGAAAATTTACCCTTTGTGATAACTGATCCTTAGCACCTCCAGCTCGCAATGGATGGGTGTGACCTGGTCTTTTCCTGTGTTTTTAGGCAAAGGAGGGAGGATTTATTTGACATAGCTGAGAGGGCACTGTGGGAATTGCCCAGCAGGGTTCAAATCCACAGCAGGAGATGCCAAGGGTGCACCTTTGTGCCTGCCCACACTCCACATGTGTCAAAGGCCAGTGTGGTTTGCTCTGGTGATGCCCACACTGTTGCCCACCTCTCCTGGGGAACTGGATCTGTTCACATGGCAATGAGGGTCCAGGCCCTCAGAGCATTGACTCTTCCCTGTCCCATCTCTTTCCTGGTGATCAGAGGTTCCTGCTTTGGTCATGGAGTCACAAACAGGGAAGATTTCATGGCCCTGTTCTGTATTTCAGTGATGGCAGCCCTGGGACAGCACATAGTTTTGCTGGATTAACAGCTGGACTCAACGACCTTACAGGGCTTTTCCAACATAAATGAGTCCACAATTTTAATAAAGTACTGCCCTGTTGCAAGGAATAGGAGAGAGAGTGACCTTTGCAAAGCAGGTGCAATTTTCTGGGAGTTTTCACACCTGATTCCTTATGTGGACAAACTTACCCTGAGTGAGACACACTTGTGCTGGTTTTTTCCCTGTGTTTGCCTCAGGGCTAGAGCTGAGATACTCAAACACAGGAGTTTCAAACCACCACGCAGCTCAAGCTTCTAGACAATTAACTCACAGGAGATAATTAGTTTTAGAATGAGCTCCAAGCTGAAAAGTTGAGTTCTCCTGCTGCTCAAATGATGACGTCCCTTGCAGACACCTCTCTGTGATTTTTGTTTAATCCACACCTCAAATATAACTTATCCTTTCCCCCTTGCCCTCAGGGAGAGCAAGGACTTTAAATCCTGCAGAGCAGAGCAGAGCAGAGGGGTGACACAACACAAAGAGTTTGTGTCTCATTTCCTGCTTTCTGAGCTCACAATCCTAGCATACACACACGTGGTGTTCACACAGCCTCCTGCACATGGGAGATGCTGACACTTGCTCATGAGCAGCCAAACCTTCCCCAAAGCCATGCCAGGCTGTGCCAGCCCAGAGACAGTGAGGACAGGAGCTCCTGGTGAGGTGGCTGAGCTGGAAACGTGAAGTGTGGAGGGGTGTGAGGAGGGGACTGTGCTTCACACTCACAAGTTGCCACACAGATTTCCCACTTCTCCAAAGATGCAGGACAGAGCTGAGGGATATCAGCCCATGAGTGCCAGCGGAGGAACAGGAGCTGTCTGGCAGGATTCAATGCCAGGCTGTGGTGGAATGACACCAGCAGGACTCAGGGCTGCAGGGTGGCTTTGAAACACAGCGTTGTGCTGGGAGCACCAGGGTGGGACAGGAGGGGAGGCTCTGCGAGCACCACCCACTGCAGCAGCCCTGGGCACAGTCAGGCCGGGCACTGCTGCATTCACAGCCACTCACGGGGCTGAGAGAGGCTCAGCCCCCCCGGATAAACCTGAGTTGATGGAAGGATGTTCCATTCCTTCAGCAGGATGGAAGTAGCACAGCTCTGGAGATGTAAGTGCAAGGCAGTTTTGAGTTAAAGAGAAGTGTGGGTCACAACAGGTACTTTGTGCTGGAAATTGTGTCATCCTGTTAAGGACAGCCACCACCTGTGTGACACCGGTGATCTGTGGCACCAGACCTTGCCCTGCAGAGGACCGGGCTTTGCTGGAAGAGTAGATGGGACTCGCAGGACTGGGGTTAGGAAGAGTTCCATGTTGACAGATTAATATCACTGGGTATGTTTTATTACATCCACAGCAGAAGTCAGAGACAGAGGAGCTGCAGGAGATGCAGCTACACTTGAGGCAGAGGTGACTCAGAGCAGAGCATCCCTTCTGTCTGTGAGCTCCCAGCTCTGCTTCCTGGCCAGTCCAGCTGCCGCACTGGCAAATCTGAGAAATGGGGCCACAGAAACCACGTGTCCAAGACAGATGCAGAGAGCCACAGGGCACAGGCACTCCCTGGAGGCAGTGTTCCCACAATCTTCTGGATTAGCAGGTTTGCCAGGGCTTTATTTTCTCTCTGGGACAGGCTCTGTGTCTGCTCTCATTCTCGGGAGCAACGAGCAGCCCAGGGCTGCCTCAGCATTGGCCCCAGGGACACTGAAAGGTGCCTCCCCTCAGTACACTCGCAGGGCAGGCACAGTTAACGCCCACAGCCCAGGATGGAATGGGGAGCCCCAGGTTTCTGCTCACCACACTCATGCTGTGTGGTCTTGGCACCTTTCTCCTGAGGGTGCTGTTCACCTGCAGGGACAGCCATCACCTCCTGACAGGGAACCAGCACAGGTAACCCCACCTGTGGGTGCATGGACACCGAGTGCCACTCCCCAGCCTCACAGCGGGTCAGCTGCAAGCTCTGTGCTCGTCCCCTTTCCTTGCAATCCAACACGGAGCAGAACCAGAAGTGTGAGGTATCTTTAGCAGATATGCAATGTTTTTGCTGGAGCAATAGCTGGTTTGGGTCCATGGCTGGGAGAATGCAGGAGTTTTCTACTTGCCTGGGATCACAGAGGTGCACAAAGACCATGGGGCAGCACACACACGACAGGTTAATTCTGCTCCAGCCACGTGTGAGCAGCAGCAAAGCTCACCCCTGCAGTGATCGGTGACCCCTGGCAGGACAGGGGCTGCTCGTGCTTCTGCTGGTGTGGAAGGCCAGGCTGATGGCACCCAGAGCAGGGCAGCCACCTCCCCAGGGCACCTGCAGGCCAGCAGCTCCTGAGCAGCCCCCCGTGCTGGCAGGCTCGGGACATGAGCTGCCTGTCACCATGAAGCAGAGCCCAAGCGCTGACAGTGACCAGGGCTGCCGTTAATTCACTCCCCAGCAGCTCCTGCTGTCTCCCACGCCTGCACTTGGTTTAACCAAGTAACCTCTGGTGGAATTTACAATCTTCCTATTTCCTTGATTTATTATTTGCAGCCTCTGGGTCTGATGATTAGATGGCCCGAGCCCAGCTTCATCCCTTTTTTTGGAGCCTACTGCAGGTTATTTGTTTATGACAAAGGCTGATAATAAAAAATACTCTGCCACACTTATTCCCAATTGCATCACCATGGCAACAATGATCAAAGTTTTCGAGTTTTTCCTCAAAAGAGTTTGCTGGGTTAGGTTGTTTATAGAGATCTCCGTGTGTGCCAGGTAGGAGGTTTCTGGTGATTTATCTGGCACTCGCTTTGTCAGTTATCTATGTTTGTTTGTGCAGCTCAGCTGCTCTCTTCAGCATCTCTGCCCATTTCTCTTGGCCTCTGTCCTTCTCATCTCTCTGTGTGGCACCCTGGACAGGTCATCTCTTCTCCTGTCCCCCCACCGGCCCCTGATCTCAGGTCACTGCTTCCCTCCCTGCTCCTCTGCCAGGGCACAGGGACATCCACCTTCACCAGAGCCACCTCCCATCTGGCAATGCAGATCTGTCCCTGGTGTCACAGACAAGCTGTGGGATGTGCCTGAGGCAGCACAAGCCTTGAGTGGGGCTGGGGACTGGGCACAAATCCTGTGTAGGGCCAGGCACAGAGCCTGAGTGGGGCTGGGCACAAACCCTGAGTGGGGCTGGGCACAGAGCCTGAATGGGGCTGGGCACAAACCCTGCGTGGGGCTGGGCACAGAGTCTGAATGGGGCCAGGCACAGAGAGGTGCTGGGAAGGGCAGGGTGGAGAAGCCATGGGGAGCAGCAGAGGCTGGTTTGGGGTTTGACCCCTCAGAGGTACCCTCAGTGTGCACACAGGGTGAGATCTGTCCCTGCTGCCCTCTTTGCCATGGGGTGAGTGACATGAGGGACACCGCACTGCGGGGGCAGCCATGGGTGGCATGGGCTTCACCCCCAGGGGCTTCTCAGATCACACCAAGGGTTTCCAGCCAGTGGGATCCCAAAAAACAGGCATCACAGAGGGACCTGTGAGATGCCTTTCCATGAAACCTGATGCTCCTTCAGGAGGAAGCAGCCACAGGTGAGGGGTCTGCTCCCACCTGGAGATGTTCCCATCCCAGAGGCTGCTGCCCCAGCACCACTCTGTCCAGCCAGCCTGCACCTGCTGGCTTCAGACACACACACGCAGCCCTCGGCATCCTGGGCTCTTTGTGATGCTGCCCAAATTTATCCAAGCCTCATTCACAACCAACTCATTAGCTGACAGCCGTGGTTTCCCTCCAGGCAGTCCTCATGCACAGAGAACCTCTCCTGCTTAGTCCCTTCTCTCCAGCCTCCTGTTCACTAGGGCCCTGCTGCCCTGGGGTGCCCAGGACCAGTGCCAGGCTCTGGAGAAGGTGCAGGATGGGTGGCAGGTGGGTTCCAGAAGCAGGTTCCTCAAGGGCCCAGGACTGCTGGCTGTGCAGCCTGTCCCAGAACAGGCAGGGGGACTGTCCTTCTCCTCCTCCCCATGTCCCTGCAGCTGAATGCCTGTGCCACACAGGTGCCAGCAATGTCTCTGCCTCTACCCACCTATCATAGGAGCTGCTCATGCTGCTGAAAAACTCTGCAGACCCTTTCCCTTGCTCTGTACCCCTCAGATGACACTGCTGTCACCATCAGGCTCATCCTGCACTGTGTCACCAGGAGTGTCCTCCCAAGCTGTCCTACCCTCCTTTATTCCTCACCCCATTCCCACCTCATGCCTTTTATCTCTCCTGCATGATCCCAACCCTGCCAGTTAAATGCAGTTGAGGTTTGCTCTCCTGCACATCTGAGAGGGATTAGATTGAGCCAAGGAGCCATCCTGACCCCAGCTGTGTCCAGGGGCATTGGCCATGCCCTTCAGTCAGATCCACAGTCCGCAACAGCTCTTAAGGCACAGTTTGTTTAGGCAGTGAGGTTTTGGGAGTCTCACCTCTTGATTCGTTTCATTTCCTCTTTATTATCATTGTTCACGTTACACCAGTGCTTTATCTTATGAATATTGATTCTTGTGCCTCACTGGTTAGCGATTGTTTATTCCACACTAACATTTTCTGTTCCTACATTTCTGCACACTCAGGTGATTTATAAAGGTAGTAAAACAAAGAGCGCTTGTTGCAGTGAACTCAAAAAGCTTTGCTGTGCTAAAGGGTGCTGGGAATAATAAATCAAATCTAACCTTGAGTCAGAGTGTCATCTCTGCTGCATTCTCCCTCAGATGGAGCCATCCAGCACCACATTCAGAGCCACACCATACAGCAGTCAGCTCTGTGTGCCCAGAGCTGGATCCCAGCTCTGTGTGTGCCATTCACCCTGGGCAAAGTCAGAAGTTCCCCAGGGAATGGTCCCGGCCCCAAGGCTGCCAGAGCCCCAGGAGCGTTTGGACACAATTCTCAGACACAGGATGGGATTATTGGGGTGTCTGGGCAGGGCCAGGGGCTGGGCTGGGTGATCCTGGTGGGTCCCTGCCAACTCGGGACATTCTGTGATTCTGTGATCCACAACTCAGGACATTCAGTGATTCACAGGAAGGGGATGGTGACTCCTGGGAAGGAGTCACAGCAGCACAGATGTGGTCTCAGAGACTCCCGTCTCCACCTTCAGCCCATGTAAAAAGGTCCTGTCAACTCTGAAAGACGTGTCCTCTGGGCACACTTGTCACCAAGGCCTGGGAACCAAAGGCTGCTGGAACAGCAGTGCTGCTGCAGATGAATTGTTGTCCTGCTCAGAGCTGGAGCTGCTGCCCAGGGAGCAGCCACTCTGTGCCCCCACAGCAGGCTCCCAAGGTTCTGTGCTCCCTGGGCAGCTCCACAGGCTGGTTTGGGGTGTGTGCAGACAGCTGCAGTCACACTCATTGCCCAGCCAGAGCCATGCTGTGACTGCTGAAGAACAGGAGGAACTGCTGAGGAACAAATGCAATTGCTGAAGACACAGCCCCGACCGCCTGTCACTGCCACGCTGCATCCCAAGGGGTCACCAGACCTTTGCTTAGTGGCTCTGAGGTTCTCCATGCTCAGAAACCTTAATTCCTCTGTGTTTCCCGGGTCAGTGGAGCTCTTTATGTCTGTCCATCCATCAGCTGTGGCAGTGTGTCAGCACAGAAGGGAGCTGCTCTCTCCAGCTGAAGGCTGTGTGCTGCTGTGACGAGCCCCAGGCAGGGCTCTGGCCAAAGGACAGGGGCACATCCCAGCCCATCCCAATGGAAATGTTGTTCTGGGTGTAGGCTGAGCCAGGGGATGCCCCAGTGACCACTGGTGAGAAGAGAGACTGGAGGAAGATGCCTGCTCACTGGGTGGGACTGGAACAAGCCACTGATGTGTGGAGGTGCTGGCCCCAGGACACTCTCCCTGCAAAGGCTGCCTGGAGGCCACAGGACACAGGAGGTCCCACAGCCACACCAAGAATGTCCCTAAAGCCAAAAGGTGTGGGAGGGAGAAGGGGAGCCCCAAGGCACAGCACTGCCTCCAGCTGCTACAGAACAAAGCTCACCCCAGCAGGCACAGCCGCCTCCCACGGAGATGACAGATGGAGTGACAACAGGTTTTCCACATTCCTGAGGGGCCAGCAGGAAGATAAATCCCTTCATTTCTCTTTCTGTTCCTTTGTCTGTTCTAGTGTGGACCCAAAGGACCAACCAGCCTCGCTTTAGCCCCCAGGTACCCCTGTCTGGATGTCACTGCTGGAGGATTTAACACGGTGATCGGTGTAGCTGTGCAGGACAGCACAGAGCAGCTTCCCCAAATTTGCACTCACCCCATCACAAACGTGTAAAGCAGTGCTGACTGAATCAGGAAGGGCTGGTTGTCAAAGCTGCCATCCCAGATGGGACAAGCTGGCGTCTGTGACAAATTAAAGGTGATTCAGGCTGCGCTATCTGAACCTTTTGTCAGTGAAAGAAACTTGGATTTTTGGAAGAAAAATAACTAGGGAAAGAAAACCTACAGTTTTCTTGAAATGCTGTCATTGCAAAGAGAAAACTCAAGAAAATCACAAGTTGAGTGGTTTCTGAAAGTTTTCAGTCATTTTTTATCTCAGTAATCAGAGAATCAGAGAGTTACTACTGTGTACAAAATTCGTCATTTCAAAAATTTGTCTCATTCTCTCCGCTGATCACAGAGGAAATGGTGGACATATGTCCCATTGGACTGTCCCAAGGGTTAGCTGCCAACACAGCAATAGCTCTTTTAAAGAGGGATGACATCACTCCCAATTTTCACATCTGGGAATGACCTCTCTGCACTGCAGTGACAGGGACAGAGTATACGCCTGAGTGTGAGTGCTTGTCAGGTTGTCTGAGGATCATCCAGAAGCCTCATCCCCATTTCTGCTCCCTTTGTCGATCAGGGTGAGCCCAGCCTCCACACCCTGACTTGGGAACAGCCCAGTGTCCACAGCTGCTGAGCACAGCCCCTTTCACTGCCAGGCTGCAAAGCTCTTCCTCTTTTCCTCACTGCAGAAACATTCCATAGGTGCTCCCCTGGATGAAGGAGGAGTAATGCCAGTGAGGAAAAAAAATCAGGATTATAAATAAAATTCATAAAACTGCGACATTTTCCTGGTCATGTGGGACCACACCAGCACCTGCGGCATCGTCCTTCCACACTAACCCCCGTGCAAACACAGCCCAAGGGCTCAGTTTCCATTCCATGCAAACCAGTTCCACAGCCTTCGGAGCTGCCATTAAACAAAGTTTGATTTTTTTTTTCTATTGCCAAGAAACCCACCAGAAGAAGCAGAAGGGTGTTGCCCAACCCTGCCTGATGTTCCTGCCCCTGTCCCCTCAGTGCAGAGCCCAAAGGACCTGTAGGACCACCCCAGGTGGAAGTGGTGTTCCCCTAGGACTGAGCAGGCACTGTAAATGATCATTGTCTTCAGTGTGGGCTGAGCATGGACCCCTGCACCCCCTGAGCCCTCGCTGCCCCACTCAGCCCAGCTCCCACTGCAGAGAAGCCATCCAGGCTGGCTCTGGCACTGACACCAGGGGCTCTCAATTACCTTCACATCATCCCCCTGTGACAGCCATTCTCAGCACATCCCCTGTCCCTCCTGATGCCCCACAGTCTCCTTGCTTATCTGAGCTCCCAGCCAAGCTCCTGGCAGCCTCACAAAGGAGGCAAGCCCTGGAGGGAATGGGATGAATATTCATGGTCACTGTGTCTGGCAGGTGAGGCTCTCAGCACATCCACAGGTGAGCAAGATACCCATCAGAAAATTCACATTCAGGGTCCTATTCCTCTTGCAGCATTAAATATTTAACAACAGAAACTTTCAAGTGTCTTCACAATGTAATTACAGCGCCAGGAGGGTGGGTTCCAATTGCTAAGCCCAGCTCACTGCTGGGAACAGCACTGCTGGCAGGGGAGCCTGGGTGGCCCCCAGTCCCACCTGCAAGGACAATTGCCAACGGGAAAAAAATAAACCAACAAAGGGAAAGTTGTTATATGGACAGAGGCTGCAGGGACAGCACAGATGTCCAGGAAGATTAAAATGGAAGAAAAAAATCCCTGTTGCATTAGTATAACAAAATCCATGGTGATAAGAAGATGGGGAATCTGGAAAGAGGACTTGTAGAGTTTCTCAAGGGCAGCAGTTTGGGTATTGACACAGGCAGGGCAATGGGGAAAGAGCTGGACCCAGAGAAGTGCAGGCAATGCCACAGTCCCATCCCTCCAGCCAAGCACACTCCTGCCTTGAGGGAAGGTGAGGAGAGAGGCAGTTTCTCATGGCTTCAAATACCATCCACAACTGAACACCAACACACACATGCAGTGTGGTGCTAATTGTCCTCGAGGAAACTGAGGTCCAGTAGTATATCCATAATCCATGCACCAATAGAAATCACTGACCATCATTCAAGGGAGATAGATTCCCAGGAAACATTGGTTACACACCCCAGCAAGGACATCAGAGCAGTTACACCCTTGGATGCTGACAAAAAGGAAAAAAAAGAGTCAAATTTGATATGTCACTGGGTGACTGAAGTAAAACACAGGGCTTTTCAGTGTAAATTAATGTGTCAAGGCTGAATTTGCAGGGTAACATTCTCCAGTGATATCAGTCCTTGGCAGAGAAGCAGCAAAGCTGATACAGGATTGAATTAATAAAGAATTAAGGGCTAGGAATATTATCAAGGCAGTCAGCACGACACTATGGAACACAGCCCTTGGCCAGCAAATCTGTTCTCATTTGCAGGGGAGAGCACACATGTGGCTGATAGGATAGAGAGCCCAGGCAAAATCAGGCTTTACAGATTTGGATTAAAACCAGGTCCAGCCAAAAAGCCCATGTGTAAATATGCTGAGTGCTGGACAGAAATAGCAGATCTCCAAACAAGCAGGGAATTCTCATCCAATAATAGTGTGATGGAGGGAATGTTGCAAAGGACAGCTCTAAGCATTGGAACCAAGGGGAAGGACGATGATGAGAGATGGAGATGGAGATGGAGATGAAAATAGAGATGAAAATAGAGACCAAAATGAGATGGAAATGGAGATGATGGAGGTAAAGGAGATGGGTCAGAGGAAAGCAGTTTGTGTGTTAGACAAAATTTGCAATTGCCAAGTAATGCCAAGTATGAAGCAGTAAGAGGAGAGGCCTAACTGCTGGGCCAGCTGGGTCTGTGTGAACAACCCACATTTTGATGTAGCCAGGTCCTAAGACCAAACATGAGGACAAAGAGCAGCAGTTGTAGCAAATTCCCAGAGCTGCAGCCTCCCCTCCCAGCCTCCCCATCCTGTGCCTCCCAGCCTGCAGAAAAGCCTGGACAGGCAGCAGCTTTGCCATCCCCAAGTCTGCCTGGGTTTTCCCATAGTTTGCTGCTCGTGGTCTTCATGTTTCTCTTATGGGGATCAGCAGGTGAGGTGGAGCTGGTGGTTGTGTGAACACATGGCCTGTCTTTGCTCTGTGTCAACCATCCTGCTGAAATCCATGGAATAAAAGCTGCTGAGAAAGAAAATCCTTCTCCCCTTGCCCAGACTTGCCTCCTGGCAGCAGCTGCCTTGTTTCGCTGTGGTCTCACCCTTTGACAGCCCTGGTTGCATATTATTGCTTAATTACCATCTCGTTACACAGCCCTGGCACATTTTGCGTGGCCCGTGCTCTGCCCGCGTCACTGCAGGAGCAGATAACAAATGGCTCTGCATGTCTCACTAATCAGACTAAACCCAGAATCACCATTCTGCTAAGAGCCCTGCTGATGACTAGGCATGAACTGCATCCTGGGGATCCAACATGTTTATCTCTCCCCCTCCTGGAGCTTTGGGCACATCTAGGCTGTTTCAGGAGGACGAGGTGTATTTGACATGGAGCAGCCTCTGGGGCACTCAGCAGAATTCACTCTCTTGACAGACCATCCATGCACGAAGAGAGCTGGGCCATCCTTGGAGGAGGACCACAGGCAGACACAGAGAATCAGGATGAATGTCTTGCACCAAGTCCACAGAACAAGCACCCAGAACAATTCCAGGGCACCAAAAATGCAAACAAACAACCGTGAAAACTGTAACAATGGTCAAGAAGAAAAAGAAGAAGGACAACAACAACAACAACAACAAGAGAAACCCCTCACTTCTCACTCTTTCAGTCTTTCTTCCACCCCATTGTTTTTCTCCTCTTACTGACCTAAGGAGGTTTGCAGCGTGGGAGTTGGTTATAGCCACGTGCTTGCCCCTGCAGGATCATGCCAAGTTCATCCTCCCCACAGTAGTTTATGACTGCACCACACTGAAGTGGATAGAATATGGGAATAAAGCTTTACAAATGTTTGCACTGAGAAACTGATCCCCGTAAAAATACATCAAACTATTGATAGTACAGCAAAAAGCAAGGCTTGCTACTAAAAAATGTAAGTAATGAGATTTCTAACATCCAAGCAATGTAAGCAGAAATTGAAATTTTGCATAAATGTATATAAAACTTGTATTCATTGATGTGATTGATATTAAACAATAGCAATACATTTGACAGAGAGATGTCATGATAAAACACCATGGATGTGACAGCTCACAGAAAAATTTTATGTTGCAGTTCAATTTTAAAGCCCCATCTGTCTCTGCAGATAAGATTTCCACACTGCCTTGGGGTCTCTGAAGGCTGGCCAAAAGCATCCTGGCCACAGGATCAGTTTTCTCAGCCCTGGCATGGAGCAGAGGCACAGGAAACAGGAGCTGTCCATGTCCATAAAGCACATAACAGTGTCTGTGACATGAGGCTGCAGGATGTGAGTTCCCCTGCTGCCTATGCCACTCCACACAACTCTTCAGCTTGTGCTTAACCCCAGAGAAGTGCTCAGGTCTCCTTGACACCAAACACCAGGGCTGGCAGCAAACTGTGGGATGGGATGTTACCATGGGATGCTCATGGAAGGGCTGATGCGGCTGCTCGTGATTGCTGCTGTTCCTCTGGTTTTTGCACAACAACAGTGAAAGCTGATTTTTTTTTTCTAATTCAATTTTCATCCCACAGTTCATCACTCAGGGTCAGCTTCCATACAAATGCAGCTGTCTCTCCCCACACAGGCGGCAGCTTGGTGCTGGAGATGTTAATTCTGCAGCTGAGTTTGCCCATATACTGTGAAATTGCAGTCAAATGAGTGGTTGTGGGATCCAAGTGACAAAGAGCAAAGTCTGTGGGAGTAACAGCAGCTCCACTGGGCAGGGACGAGTGCAGATCCTGTTACACAGAGGGGCCATGGAGATACTTCTTTACCCAGCTCTGCTAGAGCTGGACTTGGACTGAAAACCCTGTGGGTCCCTTCCAGCTCAGGTTATTCTTTGGTGAAGGGTCTCGAGGTGAAGCCATAGGAGATGCAGCTGAGGGTGAGTGGTTTGTCCAGCTGGAAAAGAGAAGATTGAGCTCAGACCTCCCTGAGCTCAGACCTTCCCTGGGGGCTGCAACTCCTCCTGAGGGCAGCTCTGATGTCTGCTCCCTAGGACAGGGACAGCACCCAGGGAACGGCTGGAGCTGGGCCAGGGCAGGCTCAGGCTGGAGAGCAGGGAAAGGTTCTCCTGTCCCCAGAGGGTGCTGGCACTGCCCAGGCTCCCCAGGGAATGGTCCCGGCCCCGAGGCTGCCAGAGCTCCAGGAGCGTTTGGACAGCGCTGCCAGGGATGCACAGGGGGGATTGTTGGGGGGTCTGGGCAGGGCTGGGGGCTGGGCTGGGTGATCCTGGGGGTCCCTTCCAGCTTAGGATATTCCAGGACTCCATTTCTGTGCCAAACCACTCTCTCAACCACAGAGAGCTGCATAGGAGATGCTCTGGGGTGGCTGGTCCAGCCTCTTCACCTCTGCAACCTGACTTGATCCACCTTGTCCCTCAACACCTTCAGCCCCTCATTGCATGGGGCCCCATAGAACAGCTTTCCATTTTCAGTGTATCCCTACAATGAGGCAGGAACTGTCAGTGAAGAGAGAACTTTGCTTTTCAATTTCAGGTGGCTGATTATATCTGTGGGGCCTCCTCAGCATATCACCTTCCCCTCCTCCTCTTCTGATGACAGTCTGAAACTTTCACCTTAGGCCAAGTTCATGATGTTTTCCAGAATCCCAGGGCAATTGTGGTTTCCTACCTGAGCACGCTGTGTGATCACATCAACCAGTTACTCCAGGTAGCATCAGTGGCACAATGTGTGGCAGAGACTTGCCCTTTGAGCATCCAGCACTGATAGCTGGGGTGCCAGAAGGAGCTGTGCTTCAGTGCCAACCCCTCCTGAGTGTCCTCAATGTCATCATGTCATAAAGCAATATCCCACAGTGCAGCAACAGAGCGATCCTGAGCACTCTGCCTGCTCTCAAAAGGAGCACTGTGATGGGCACAGACAGTATATATGGAAATACAGGCAGGGTGAGGTAGCACACCCACATGAACAGACAAGCAGCGTTGTGCCCAGTGCTTAGATCAGATTTGTTTCCCACTCACTGTGGCCAGATGTGTTGGTATCTCAAGCTGTTGGTGTTCCACACTGGGCACCAAAGGCGGCTGTTGTGGTTTAGAACTGGCATTCTCCAATTTAGCATTCCCACTGAAACACTCCAAACCTCCACAGCTCACTCACTCCCCCTCCGCTTGAGGCAGGATGGAGAGGAGAATTGGAGGAACAAAAGGTAAATATCACAGGTGAAGAACAATTTACTGGAAACAGTGAGGAGACAGGAAAACCAACAGTAACTGCAACAATATTAACAACGAAAGTGTACAAAAGAGAGAGTGATTCACATGCCAAAATGCTCACCACAGACCCTGAGACAATGAACAAGGGCCAAAGATTTCCTCCTTCCCATGTTTTTTTGGCTGGAAGACACTTCCTTCTTCTCAGGAGCTCAAGGGAGTCCTTTGCTCTGCCCCTGGCAATGATGTGAGGTGGTATCAAACAACAGTAGGGTCCTGGCTGAAACCCAGACTATTTTCAATAAATTTCAACTCCAGCTAGAGACTGAGAGACAGAGAGCTGGGCAGAAAGTGGAAGCAGATGTCACTGCTGAACCACTCCCACAGCATCGCTTAGAGTCACATCTGCCCCTCTGTTATGAGTGTCAGTCTGAGTGGTCAGCAGGAGCTCTGCTCCACAGAAAAGCACTGAGGGAATGGAGGAACCACGTCCCTCTGAGCTCCCAAAGGTCCCAATGACCTTGTCCCCTCTCCCTGCCTGGAAGGTGGTTGAAAACAGTTAATTTCAGTCCATCTCTGTAACTGAGGAGCTGGCAGGGAGGACAGTTCCCCCATTAGCATTCTGCCAGATGCACTCAGGACAGTTTAATTTACACTATGTATTGTTTTTATGATTTATTAGATTCATGGGGAAGTGCCTAAGATTCAGATGAGTCTGGAATGGGAGCTCCACATGCTGGTTTATTTGGAGATCTCCTTGAAACATAAAATATTTTGGGTTGGAAGGAATCTTTAAAGGCCACTGGGACCACCCCCCTTACAATCAGTGGGGATATCTTCAGCTAGACCAGGTTACTCAGAGCCCATCTGACACAGCCTTGGAGGTTTCCAGGGAAGCTTTTGAAAGCTACAAGAATGGAAAATAACAATCCAGAGGTAAAAAATGGGTATGGCCAGCTCACCCAGCACACCCTTCACAGCAGGTTCACAGGCCCTCCTGACTTCTGGCCTGGGAGCTGCTGTCTGGAAAGTTTAAACATTATTTTTATGACCAATTTGCACCCTATGGACTGCTGAAAACTACACTCAGTGCTCCCTGAGTGCTGGCATGGGGAGGACAAGTCCAGCAACACGTTTCTGCTCCTCTCACGTGCCAGCTTCACCTCAGGAGGAAGTGTAGAATCTGTGTAGATGTCATGGAATCATAGAATGGTTCGGGTTGGAAGGGACCTTCTACCCCCTGCCATGGGCAGGGACAACTTCCACCATCCCAGGCTGCTCCAAGCCCTGTCCAACCTGGCTTTGGACACTGCCAGGGATCCAGGGGCAGCCACAGCTCTGTGCCTCAGACAGTCTCTCCCAGGGCTCAACCACTCTCCTAGTGAAGAATTTCCTCCTAATATCAAATATAAATATGTCCTCTGTCAGTGTGAAGCCATTCCCCCTTGCACCATATGTATGTAGATATGGACAAATATGTACGTAGGAACTGTAGAATATTCTACAATAAATAGAAATGTCTGAAGTTTATGGGACTTCAGGGTTTTCTTATGAAACATCCTTTAATCTCATGGCCCTATGGATTGTAGCAGCTCTGGCCTGGAGTGTCCTGTGTTATTTCTGGGTCAGAATAATTTAGGTAGTGGTGCCTCACCTTCTCACCATACCAGAACTGTGCCCAGGTCCCAGCAACCAGAGGTCAAAGAGAAAATCCTTGTCCCAGCCTGGTCAGGCAAACCTGCAAGAGGAGGGAGAATGTGCCATCTCCTGCCATGGGAAGCATCACAACCCAAACACACAGGGGATGAGAGGGAACAGATTGGATCCAGAATGCAGGGATTTCCCCAACAAGCCAGGATGGGCCAGCAGAACTTCAGTAGTCTTCCTTATCCACCATGTCAAGGAACAGCATCTTCTCTCTCCTGTGGTTCCCGTTAGAAAATTCAGGTAAAACACAACATTTTTGGGATTTTTTTATGGGTGTCAGTATGCAGGTGCTGCTTATCCAGGGGCAGCAGAGCAGATGGTGAGCCCTTGGTTCAGGCAGTTTCCTGGGAGCAGAGGCAGCAGTGTGGGTGCATATCCCCTCCTCCATGGTGTGACCCACAGCTGGGCTGCTCCCCTCCTCCTGCCCTTCCCTGCACCAAGCCAGAGCACTCCTGCTCTGGGGGAAGTAAAACAAAGCAGAGAATGGAGCTCTTCATTCCTCTGGAATGGCTGCAAGGGCAGCAAAAGCCTTGGCTCAAACTTGGAAAGTTCTCAATGCCAAGAGGAGCTGAACTCTTGGCACGGCAGAGGTCTTGGACTCAGCCATAGCTGGAGAAAGTCAGAATAAAGCCTGGAATGCAGGGGAGGAAGGGGGCACCTGGCAGCAGGTGGGTCAGGCTGAAGGACGTTCAGCTGTTGTGCCTGGCCCTGCAGGGACAGTGTGATCGATGGTTCTGGGCACCTTTCATCTGCAGCCGCTCGGTGCTGACTCCAGCAGGCTGAGCAGAGCAGAGCTCCCCTCATCCACACAGCAGATATATCTGCTAAGAGAAGTGGCTCACCAGGGTCTGCTAAACAAAATCCATGGTTGCTGAAGCCCAGAGAGCCCACAAGGAGCCTGTCTTTGGCAGATGAGCTCAGGGAAGAGTTAAAACACAGCATCAGGCTTTCAGCAGAAAGAAAAAGTTGTTCTGCCTTTCTCTTCTTATTTTTTTTTTTCCTCGCTCTTAAAAAAAAATGCCTCATTTTCACTTCAGTGAAGCTGGAGAGGCAGGAAATAATACAAAGGCTCTTTACAAAGCCCGACTTCTTTCTTCTGTGGCATCTGTGCTGAAGTATCTGTGATGGTAACAGCCTCTGCTTTCTCTTCACAGGACTCAGCTTCATCAAATATTCCCTCTCTTGAGGCTGTGCGATGGTGGGATTCCCTCTCCCAGCTCCATTGCTTTTCCAGTCACACGCTGAGCTGCTTACAGAGCTCAGGCAGAGAGAAAGGAAAACCTATTCTGTTTGCTGCTCCCAGAGAGAAGAAAGGGCTGTGGCCCCCCTCAGCCTCCCCAGTCCCAGAAGCACCCCCCTGGGCCAGACAAGGGGGTTGTTGGTGACAGCTCTGTCACCCCTGCCAGATACACTTGTCAAATCACCATTTTCCAGGCATATTTTAATCCCCTTTGGATTGCTCTAATCTAAATAATTAATCAGCACTGAGTCCTTCTCTCCTCACTTGACAGGAGTGGGGGGAGCTGGTTGTGCTCCCTGTGCAGCACCTGCCCCCACCAGCCCTGACACAGGCACAGCACTGCCGCCACAGTCCCTGTCCCCTCTGTCCCCTCTGTCTCCTCAGGGCCCCCCAGGCCCAGCTGGTCCCAGGACCCCAGCACATCACTGTGCCTCATTTTGTGGGTTCACCCCAGGGGCTGGCAGAGGTGAGAGCTCCCCACCGTTCCCTGCTGTCCCCCAGGACTCTCACTCTGTACATGGTGACAATGACTGGCTGGTCAGCTCAGAGAGGAGCTGTCCCACTGTCCCCTCAGCCAATGCAGGCAGCCACGGACTCTGAGGGCATTGCAATGCCCCAGCACAGCTCATGCCACTGTCCCTATGGTCACCCATCCCCAGGGAGAGCCTGAGGACAGTCAGGCTGTCGGACACATGTGGGAACAGGGCCATTCTGCTCCCATCCTGCAGCCCTGTCCCCTCTGCAGGACCAGGAGCTCATCCCCCTGGCCACTGTGCCTTGGGCACCTCTGGCAGGGCCCAGATAAGGGCCTGGGGAGGAGGGAACATGGTCTGTCCCAAAGTGACCATGTCTCTGACGGAAGAGATGCAGCACAAGGGTGGGGAGGTGTCCTGCCCCGGGCACAGGGATGTGCCAGGGAAGCAGGGAAGGTCCCAGCACCTTTGTTCAGAGTGGGGAAGCAACCCCAGGGTGCTCCCAGGTCCTGCAGGCAGCAGAGGCCACAGCAGCAAGGCCATGAGGCAACCTCCAGGGCATCTGCTGGACCTGCAGCAGCACAGGCAGTGCCACAATGTCCTCCAGCTGCCCAGGACATTTGTGCACACCCTGTACCACACTGAGAGCCCCCAGCTCTGCCCAGGAGCCCAGATCCTCCCTGACCACTGCTCTGGGAGCAGCCCAGTCCCATCAGGAGCTCTGGGGGCAGCCTGGGCAGCTCCTGCCCCAGGGACACGCTCTCTCCCAGGCGGGGCAGAGCGAGCACCCACTCACTGGAGCCCGGGCAGCGCTCACGGCATGGCTCTGAAGGCCGGGCAGCGCTCACAGGATCCCAAACAGTGCTTACAGAGCGGCCCTGAAGGCCGGGCAGCGCTCACAGGATCCCAGGCAGTGTTCACAGGATCCCAGGCAGTGCTCACAGGATCCCAGGCAGTGCTCACAGAGCAGCCCTGATGGCCTGGCAGTGCTCACAGGATCCCAAGCAGCACTCACAGCATGGCTCTAAAGGCCAGGCAGTGCTCACAGGATCCCAGGCAGTACTCACAGGATCCCAGGCAGTGCTCACAAGCAGCCCTGATGGCCTGGCAGTGCTCACAGGATCCCAAGCAGCACTCACAGCATGGCTCTAAAGGCCAGGCAGTGCTCACAGGATCCCAGGCAGTACTCACAGGATCCCAGGCAGTGCTCACAGAGCAGCCCTGATGGCCTGGCAGTGCTCACAGGATCCCAGGCAGTGCTCACAGGATCCCAGGCAGTGCTCACATAGCAGCCCTGATGGCCTGGCAGTGCTCACAGGATCCCAGGCAGTGCTCACAGAGCAGCCCTGATGGCCTGGCAGTGCTCACAGAGCGGCGCTGGAGGCCTGGCAGTGCTCACAGCATGGTGCTGGCCAGTGATGGGCAGGCTGGGGGTCTCTCAATCCCTCCTTTCCCCTCTACCCATCACCACTCCGGGAACTCTTCTCTCAGCACTCTCACGCTGACCGAAATTGCTCCAGGAGTTTGCACCCCTGCTGTTTTCCTTCCAGAAATACCATTTTCCTAATAAAAGTGCTACTGTTTTCACCTCTCCCTGGTGTAGACACACTTTGTTCTCTTTCATGAGAATTCTCAAGTTTAATTCTCAAGTTGCTCTCCAGTATTTGCACTGTACAAATTGGCTCAGAACAGCCCATTTCACCTCCTCCCTCAGGTCCCCACAAGGGCAGTTTCCCTCTCCAGGCGGTGGAGAAGGATACCCCATGACCCTCTGGCCAGGCTGCCCAGCCTCCAGCACACCTGGGGCATTGCTCCTGCTCCCCAGGCAGGGGGAAGGCAGGACTGGAACATGCTCCCCCACCCTGCATGTGTGCCCAGAGACAACAGCTCCAACCAGGGAGAGCCAGGGACAGGCCACAGGAAGGAGGGAGGGGAGGGAAGGGGAGTCCTCACTGAGGTGTGGCAGAAGGACCACTGGGTGTCAGCATGTCCAGTCTTGTCCCCATAGCTCCTCCCTGTACCACAGCAGCTCCAGGTGCTGCATTATCCCCATGGAAATACCAGCAGGAGTCTCCGAAATCATGGATGATGTCCAGCACCTGTATTCCAGCCTGTGACCACATGTGCTTGAAGAGTCAGAGTGGCTCTGGCACAGCAGGGACAGGGAAGGTTTCAGGGTCAAACCCAGATGGGAAAAAATGGTGGAAACAAGAGCTTTAGAAACTGCATACCTGCTTCCTCATTTACCAGTTCTGCCTGATTTTAAACTGGATAAAAATTAGAAAGCAATTTAAGAAAACAAATAAAGAAAAAGCTAAACCAAATCAATCCTTCTTTTTTTCCTCCCAGGACAAATATCTTGATTTTTAGCTGAGGTGAAAAAATATTTGAGTTTGTGCTCACAGCTCTCCTTTGGGCTCAATGGGTCTCCTCTGGGTGAGAGTAGTCAGCCCCAGGGCCAGGCTGACCTGGAAGGAGCAAGGAGGGTTTCCTCAGCAGATTTCATCTCACAAAAGCAGCAGGAACGGACCCAGTGACCCCCCCTCAGTCCCACAGCTCCAGGATGAGGGCTGTGATGAAACCCCAGGAATATTCATTCCCACAGCAGGCAGCCCAGCCTTGCCATCCAGGTGGAACAGGGACCCAAGCTGGGTGGGAAAAGGGGCTGTAAAGGTGCAGCACCTGAGCAGGTGTTTCAGGTGTCCTCCAAGGGAGGGTGCCCAGACTTTGGGAAGCAAACACAAGAATCAGGCAGCCCCAGCGGTGTGCCCAAAAAAACAGAACCTCAGAGTGCTCCACTCTTGGTTCATCTGTACCACAAGCCGTGTCCTCCTGCAATTACCTAACGCAAGTCATTTACATATTTATGGAGTATTTACCCCAAACCTCATAACACAACAAAAACCTTGATCATACAGCTGGTAATTTCAATGAAAAATTGTTATTCATACATTTTCATTGTAATGTCACATGCCACAAAATATTACAGGTTCATGAGGCAGCCAGGGCTCTGCTAATAATTAGAATACATTACCACTTTGATGAGGCATTTACACAAAACTGCAAAACCATCTCAGAGCTGCTGACTGCCAGTACCCCAATTAGAAAATGTCAGAGGCTTTTATTTACTCTACTGATCATGCAGCATAAATCCCACCTTTTCCCTAATTCCAGGCACACAGCAGGACATAGGTGCTGTCACCTCCTGGTTGCCTCAAAAGCCTCAGGGTTTAGGGGTTCCTCAGCACAGCCAATGCCTCTGTGGCACAGGGGGTGAATGAGTGTGAGGGTTGGAGGGGCTCAAGGGACATCAGCCATGGCAGAAGCTGTGAGGGATCTTCCCCAGGGGAGGTGCAAGGGGTCTGGGTGTGCCTGCAGAGCTCGGGTGGGAGCTCTGCAGGGCAGAGATGGCCTGGGGGATGGGCAGGCAGAGGGCACAGGGTCTGTGGAGAGCAGTGCCCATGGGGTTAGTCATGGCCACATCTGCCCTCTGACCTCAGTCCCTCCTGCACTGCCCTACTGCCCCCTCCATCCCATTTCCCAGCCCCCAGCTCCGCTCCAAGTATTGAACTCCCTCCTACCTCACCCTCTGCAGCCCAGCCCACCCTGCTGGTCCCTTCACACAAACCCTTTATCGGCCCTGTCCCACAGTCTGTCCCCTCAGCCCTGTCCCAGGTGAATGCCCCCAGCCTTCGGTCACTCCTGCTCAGCAGGTCCACGGTCCCACCAGCAGAGAGCTGTGGTTCCTCTGCTCCCCGGGTGCTCGTCAGCTGAGACACCAGCACAGGATCAGGGACAGCCCTCACCCCGCTGCCAGCTGCTGCTGGGCCCTCGTGGCCTCATCCCAGTGCCTGTGGGGACACCCAGGGACAGGGATCCTGCCCAGGGGCTGCACTGGGGCTGTCCCTGCAGAGCTGAGGGGCTTAGGACACCCCATAACACACCAGCTCTGCTGAGGGGGTTAGGACACCCCATAGCACACCAGCTCTGCTGAGGGGGTTAGGACACCCCATAACACACCAGCTCTTCTGAGGGGTTAGGACACCCCATAACACACCAGCTCTGCTGAGCTGAGGGGTTAGGACACCCCATAACACACCAGCTCTGCTGAGCTGAGGGGTTAGAACACCCCATAACACACCAGCTCTGCTGAACTGAGGGGTTAGGACACCCCATAACACACCAGCTCTGCTGAACTGAGGGGTTAGGACACCCCATAACACACCAGCTCTGCTGAGCTGAGGGGTTAGGACACCCCATAACACACCAGCTCTGCTGAGGGGTTAGGACACCCCATAGCACACCAGCTCTGCTGAGGGGTTAGGACACCCCATAACACACCAGCTCTGCTGACTGAGGGGTTAGGACACCCCATAACACACCAGCTCTGCTGAGCTGAGGGGTTAGGACACCCCATAGCACACCAGCTCTGCTGAGCTGAGGGGTTAGGACACCCCATAGCACACCAGCTCTGCTGAGGGGGTTAGGACACCCCATAGCACACCAGCTCTGCTGAGCTGAGGGTTAGGACACCCCATAGCACACCAGCTCTGCTGAGCGGGGTTAGGACACCCCATACACACCAGCTCTGCTGAGCTGAGGGTTAGGACACCCCATACACACCAGCTCTGCTGAGCGGGGTTAGGACACCCCATACACACCAGCTCTGCTGAGGGGGTTAGGACACCCCATAGCACACCAGCTCTGCTGAGGGGGTTAGGACACCCCATACACACCAGCTCTGCTGAGCTGAGGGGTTAGGACACCCCATAACACACCAGCTCTGCTGAACTGAGGGGTTAGGACACCCCATAACACACCAGCTCTGCTGAGCTGAGGGGTTAGGACACCCCATAGCACACCAGCTCTGCTGACGGGGTTAGGACACCCCATAGCACACCAGCTCTGCTGAGGGGGTTAGGACACCCCATACACACCAGCTCTGCTGAGCTGAGGGGTTAGGACACCCCATAACACACCAGCTCTGCTGACGGGGTTAGGACACCCCATAGCACACCAGCTCTGCTGAGGGGGTTAGGACACCCCATACACACCAGCTCTGCTGAGCTGAGGGGTTAGGACACCCCATAGCACACCAGCTCTTCTGAGGGGTTAGGACACCCCATAGCACACCAGCTCTGCTGAGCTGAGGGGGTTAGGACACCCCATAACACACCAGCTCTGCTGAGCTGAGGGGTTAGGACACCCCATAACACACCAGCTCTGCTCACCAAGCACAGCTAAGCCACCACAGTGAAGGCGTGCAGCCCCCACTGCTGGGCAAAGGGGCCTGGCACATCTGGTGCGTTTGGGTTTTTGGTAGAAGAGGAAATTCCATTCACCCGGTCACATCTCCCAGTGGCTGAGGGACGCTCTGTCTCTGCTGAGAAGTTCTGTCTCTACACACGCGGCTCTCTCAGCCCAAAGCCACCCACCCTGTGCAGCCCAGCCCTCAGGCAGCCCCCAGACCCTCCCAGGAAGGCAGGTAGCCACGCAGCAACAGCATCACGCAGGGAACTGAGACTTGCAGGGAGAAAAGAGATGGAAGTGCTGTCACGCCCTGGAGGAGCAATTACTTGGACAGGCACAGCAGCAATGAGCTGTGAAGTTATGACAAATGCCCCAGCAGTGCCTCCAAAGAATACCCAGAAGATGAGCGCACAGCAGGGAAGCCCCAGATGAACAGGGAAACCTGCCCGAGGCTCTGGAACCTTTGGTGTGGCTGGGTTCATCGTGGAGCTTGCTTTTCCTGGTGCCCTGAGAAGGCAGGGCACGGAGCAGCACATCCCTGTTAGCAGAACACAGCTGGCACCGCTCTGGCACTCACCAACACCTGGAGGTCTGGGCAGGAGGAAATTGAGGTGCACAGGAAAAGGGATGAAGTGCAGGTGATTAAAACACGGAGGAAATAAAAAACAGGGAGGAAATAACCAATCAGGGCAGGACAGAGCTCAGGGACCACAGAACTGTGGAATCCCAGAATGGGTTGGGTGGGAAGGGACCTTAAAGCTCATCCAGTGCCACCTCTGCCATGGCAGGGACACCTCCCACTGTCCCAGGCTGCTCCCAGCCCCAATGTCCAGCTTGGCCTTGGACACTGCCAGGGATCCAGGGGCAGCCACAGCTTCTCTGGGCACCCTGTGCCAGGGCTTCCCCACCCTCCCAGGGAACAATTCCTTCCCAATATCCCATCCATCCCTGCCCTCTGGCAGGGTAAAGCCATTCCCCCTTGCCCTGTCAAGGATGCCCAGGGCTGCAAAGCCAAGCGGTCCCACAGCTGGTTCCATCTCAGCTGGTGCCCTCACACTGCTATGACATCTGCAGTAGGGACAGTCTGAGAGGAATGGTGGGATGGGGAAAAGGGTTCCTGGGGCTAGGCAGAAATGGGCTGAGGGCCCAAAACTGGCTGTGGCTGCCAGGACAGTCTGGTGAGCTGCACACCCTGTGCAACTGCACTCCAAAGGAGGGGGTGGTGCTGGGGGGAACTGGGATGAAGGTGAGGACAGAAGAAGGCACAGCTTTGGGGGCCCTGGCAGAAGGAGCGGGGCCCTCCCCACCCACCATGACCAGTGCATGGAATGGTCCCTGTGCCCCTGGCCCTGCACGGCCACCCTTGACCAGACTTGGGCCTGGCTGTGTTTGGGGACAGTGCTAAGAGTCCAGCAGACCCTTGTTCCTCCCCTGGCAGGAGTGAGGAGGGCACCAGGAGCCAGAGCCACAATCAGAGCAGGGGACAGCCACTGGCTGTGACCCTCAGGGCAGCAGTGACTGTGGGCAGGACAGGCTGACAAGGGCTGAGACAGGCTGGACCTGCTGCCTTCTGGATTTGTGAGGAGTAGGATAAAAATGAACCTCACATCTGCAGGGAAATGTCACACAGTGAACCCCTGCCATGGCTGCGGCAGGGCAGGGCTCTTTGGGGGATGAGGCTGCACATCTGCCTTAGCATACCCCACCCACCTTTGGGCTCCACAGCTCCCTGTGCCCCCTGCACCAGCCCAGGGCTCAGCTCTGCTTCCGTCCCTCCTCCTGCTACCTTCATGCCACAGTCTGCAATCAGACCTTGGAGCACTGGCACCTGCAGTTGTGCCTCGTGCAGAATTTGTTACCCAGGTCTCTAACTGAACACTGTGAAAGTACCACACAGGACTAACAATACCACAAGAAATTTCGGGTCAGAAAGAAACAATTGCACGATTGCCCTCTCAAAAGTAAGATGCCTCTCAAACACAGGAGTAGCACTATAGCAGGAGAAAAAACTTTCCCAGCCATTCAGGTGTAGAAGAGCCCATCTTTAGGAAGAGAGAAGCGCTTTATTTCAGATCAAAAAGGATGACCCCAGGGATCCTTACCAGAAGATGTAAACTACATCATAAAAGTGGAATAACTTTTACCCAGGTTCACAAAAAAAAGAAAAACCCTTCCTTTCAAGAATATTCTGTGCAGCTTAAAAATTACTCTTATTAAAATGAATCAATTTCATAAGCATGCTAACATCTTTATTCCTCAAATGTTAAGTAGAACATTTAGAACTAGAGAATGTATCTCTGAACACCTTCCTTAACATCTAAATTCATGTTTCTGCATAAAGGTCAAAGCTTTCCTGGCTGTTTTTTCCTTGATGAGCTCCTTCAGAGGTGTTTATTTACAAATGATCTGCTTCCACATGTAAGCCTCATAATAATAACTGCTGTTGCTTTTGTTCTGAGTGCAGGAGATGGAGGTGTGCAAGTGTGGCAAGGCCATTTGATATCATAATTGGATCTCAAAGCAGGCACTATCTGAGTGCAGAATGGAGCAAGAGTGGGCCCAGCCCTGAGGGAAGCAGAACTGTGGGTGCCTCGCCTGGCACACAGACTGTGGCACCTGGGCTGCCTCCTTGGGGTGCCAGAAGCCCCTCAGCCCCCTGTGACCTTCCCTGGTCAGTGCTACTGCCCAGTACAAACACAGCAGGACAAGGGTCATCCCGAGGAGTTACATAGGAAAGACAATCACAGAATCACAGGATCACAGAATCACAGAATCACGGAAAATCACATAATCACAGAAAATCACAGACTCAATTAGGTTGGAAAAGACCTCTGGGATCACGGAGTCCAACCTGTGACCAGCACCACCATATCAATTACACCATGGCACTGAGTGCCACATCCAGTCCTTCCTTAAACACCTCCAGGGATGGTGGCTCCACTACCTCCCTGGGCAGCCCATTCCAATGCCTAATCACCCGTTTTATGAAGAACTTCTTCCTAATGTCCAAATCATGTCTGCAATGGGTGATGATCATTGTCTCAAAACTCTCAGTAAAATTTCACTTTCTCCAAAACAGTAATTATGCTGAAGAGTCATAGAACAGAGATTTATCCATGAGCAAAATATCAACTCCTTTAAATTCTTGATGATCTCGAGGGACATTTTAGAGAGTGGACCAAAGCAGTGAGGTGAACACTGCAGATGCTCTGGGACTGTCCCACCCCAGCACCAGAAGCCATCAGAGTGATGTTGCACATGCATGAAAGTGCTCCATCGCCATAAGCAGGTCAAAGCATCCAGCCAGGGAAAGGATGACAGAAATCGGTTTCCTTTGAGCTCACACAGTTCAATTTTTTCAGGTAATCAGTTGCCAGACAGCTAAAGCAGAGAGTGGTGAACAAAGAGGAGTCATAACACCCCCGGGTTTTAATGCCACACCATCACATTATTTCCTCAGCACTGAGAGCAATAGGAGGCTGTCAGTGTTCTGGCAAGGAATCAGAGTTAATGTATTCTCATAATGAATTTAATGGGATAATGAAATGCTGTTGTAATTGAAGGTATTAACATCTCCTGTTAAATACCAACTTCCTTAGACCATGTGTTCCTTGATAAAAGACATGAGCTAATCTTGGTAAACACAGGGAAATAGTGGGATTTAATTCAGGTTTAGGACTCTCCGTATCCAGACATTTGCTGGGTTTCAATACTACTCCCTCTTTTAAATAACTGATTTAAATGCTTTCTTTGGTTGCATTGGATTTAACTGAGATTAATCAGCTTTACATATGCAGATACTATTTAGATTATGAGAGATATGTAAAGAGGATTCTCCAGCCGTTGGATTTGGCTATTGTGCCTATCTCTAAGCTCATTTAATTGTCTGAAAAGTGTAAGGAGGAGCTCACCAGAAAATCAGGAAAGGATGTGCTTTGTCCCTGGCTGGCAGAGGACAGAGATGTCCAGGCACGTGTGCTCTTGTCCCACACATCTCAATTATCAGCTCCCAGCAGAGCTAATGGCTGTAGCCACTGTTTACCGCTCGTGTTCTGTCTCCTTTCCTCAATGATTAAACAGTCGTGTTCATTAACTGTGATTGGTGTATCTGCCTCAGCTGTGGCGGATAACAGACCAACTTGATGTCCTGGTATTAGCAAACACTGAGGAACACTCAGTCTCTGGGCATTCAGGTGTCTCTTGGCTGAATTTCAGCCTGTTTTAAAGAGAACCATTGCCAGCCAGCCAGGAGATTCCCATGAGAGCTGGGCTGAGGGCGATGGCCCCAAGAGCACCCGCCCACGGAATGGAGGGGAAGCCTTTGGACTTGGACTCCACTCACCACATCTGCAGCCACGCAGAGCTTTGGGGTGTGAGAGTGACCCTGGGTGAGGATTTCCACCCCTTCTGGGTAGTGCCTTCCCGTGTGTTTCACCTTCACCCCTCAGAGCAGCTGAGGAGGTCCATGACCTGCAGGAGCAGCCCAGACCTCAGCAGCAGCATGAGGAGAGCAGGAGATGCAGGAGCCCCCTCCAGCAGCAGATTCAGATTGAATACTGCCTTTGGTGCTTGGATTAGCAGGGACAATTGTTGATGTGCCTGGAAAATGAAAATAAAAATGTGTTTTTGTAAAAGAATATAAAAATCCAGATCTGTATGAGTCCAGGTCTCATAGGTGCATGCTGGCTCCTCATGGGGAGTTTCCAGCAGAGAGATCACAGCAGAGTCCCAGGACAGCATATCCTCCATCCCCCCAGCTGGAGGCCAGGAGGAGACAGAAGGGTTCCTCATGCCTGCATGGATATTGTTCCCCTGCTGTCCCTCAGCCCCTTCCTGCTCAGCCAGGAGCAGCTGAAAGAGCCCAGGGATAAAGGAGCTGCCTGCACCTCATTTCCTGCTCCCTAATTACTTCTTTAGGTGGCAGGTGACAGGCCATTCCCTGGAGCCCAGGACTGGTCTGTTCCCTTCCCTTCAGTTCAACACCAGGCTCTGCCAAATTGCGGTATTTCTATAGGTCTCTGCTTAAATAAATTTTAAGAAATAGTTGGAAGACTAGAGAGGCGCAGGAAAAAAAGCTACAAAGTTGATTTAAGGGCCAGGAAGAGCACCTTCCATGCAGAGATTTAAAGGCTTCAAGCTGGTTAGCTTTTAAAAAAGAAGACTGAGAGGTGACTTCATCATCGCATCTAAACTCCTTTAGGGGAAGAAAGTATTGTGCAATAAAGATTGTGACTGCACTGCGAAAGGCAGAACAAGAGCTGGGAGCTGAAGCCAGCAACATTTGAATTATAAATTAGACACTTTTTTGGAAGGAAAGCATTTATCCACCACTGAAAGCAGCCTGAAGAGATCTTCCTGAAAGATGTGTTTCAGTCAAACCCAAGTCACTGGATGCACTGCATGATGAACCCGGTGAAATGTAATGGCCTGTGATTTACAGGAAATCAAGTGTGATGATCCAATGCATCTCTCTGGCTTTAGCCTCTGTGAATCTTTTAAATAAAACCATCACACAAGCTGCAAGCCAGCAACAAATTCTTTCTCCTTGCCACACACCTGAAAATGAGGAGGTGGCTGGAGCTCTCCCAGAGGCTTATTCCACTCTGGAGAGAGACAGACAGATTCCCGCAATGTCCAGAGGGAAGACCGGGGGAAAATCTCTTTTCTACCTTGTGTCAGCTTAATGCAGTTTGAGATGGATGAGTACATGGCTGAGATCAAAGACCAGAGGTGCTGTGGTTGCCCCTGGATCCCTGGGAGTCTCCAAGGATGGGGCCTGGAGCAAACTGGGACAGTGGAAACGGTCCCTGCCTGCGGCAGAGGGTGGCAAAGGGTGACACTGGGTGAGTTTTAAGGTCCCTTTTCAACCCACACCGGTCTGTTATTCTGTGATCCGCAGGCTTGGGAGGTTTCCCAGCCCCTGGCGCAGGGGAAGGCACCGATGAGCTGGGGATGGGCAGCAGCTCAGCTGTGCCACAGCCCCACTCAGGAGCTGCCCTGTGGGCAGAGATAGTGCCAGGACTCTGATCAGGCACCCAGTGACACCCTCAGCTCAGGGCTGACCCCTTTTAGTGGTGGGGACTCCGGGGGACAGCCAGGTGGAGTGAGCACCAGGATCGCTGCATTCTCACAAACACCATCCAGAGCAGCGGCACAGTCTCCTGCTAACTCCAGGGCAGGTCCAGAGCCTGGCAAAGCCTGACTCCCACCTCCCCTCCCCTTTCTGACCCCACCTGCAGCACTGAAGAAGACAAGCGAAGCCAGCAAGCCCTTCCCTGGGCGGATAGGATAACGTTCCTGTTATCCCGTCCTCTGGAAGACACAGCTGTGCTTGGTATTCACAGCACAGCCCAATTATTTATAACTGATATTTTTCATTTTGAGTTTCAAGGTATAATAAGGTGGTTATAAAACTGATTTAGGGATAGAAAAGTTTGATTATAAAGGGAAATTATTCGAAGGTTTCAATGGAAGGAATAAGTTGCATGAAATAATGGTCCTGTTGGAGGGAAGAGAGGCACTGAATCAAAAGCCTTTTAACTGTTCCCTTGCCCCAAGCATGGCCATCACACCAGCCCTCGTGTTCCAACAGGAGGAATGAGGTTTCCCAGGGGAAAAAAAATCATGTTTCCACTGTCTCTGAGCCTATCAGAGAGCAAGGAGGCAGGATGAAATATTCCCAGCAATGGGTAACTTGCACTGCTGGATCTGGAGTGCAGGTTAATGTGAGGGGAAGGACAACTGTGGAAACTTCATGATACAACACTTCAACTCAAAAACTTATATAAAATTGATGGAGTGGAAGCAGGCAGAGGGCTCAGCCCTTTTACTCACAGGATGGGAAGGAGGGGCCTGAGTTGAAAGACAGAAAATCCCTGATTTTTCACGTCTTTTTCACACTTCAGTGAACAAAACCTCCTGAAGGGCAGAGGAGGCAAAAAAGCCATTCCCAGCCCTCCTCACACTGAGGGCCCTCTGCTCACACATGGCTTGGAGCCCTGGGATGGGTGGTGTGGACTGTCCTGGTCCATGAGCAGATCCCTACTGTCCCCTGCCCACCTCCCAGCCTGCAATGCTCAGACCTCATCCCAGCTGCACCAGGGCTGCTGCAAGGCACTTGGGAAGGGGCAGATCAGGATTGGTTTACTCCGTAGATCAAACTTTAAATATTTGTCATTAAATAAACTTTCATTTTAACAAAAAAAAAAAATTTGTTTGCTTGCAATATGTGGCTTTGTCCTTTCTGTGCAGACAAAGTCCTGGATAGAGGAGACCTTTGCACTGCTGCTGGGGGAAGCTCTGCAGTACCCAAAGCCTTCACGTGTAGAACATTCATAAAATCATGGAATCATGGAATGGTTTTGTTTGAAAGGCACCTTAAAGCCCATCCCATTCCACCCCAGGCAGGGGCAGGAACACCTTCCAGCAACCCAGGCTGGCCATGTCCAGCAGCCATCCGTCCTGCAGGGCTGCAGTGGGAATGTGCAGCTCTGTCCCTGCCTTCCCAGCCTGCGCAGGTGCAGATTTGTGTGAATGGACCCCCAGTGCCAGGGGGCTTGTGGGGCTGGGCACAGACCTGGTGACAAACATGGGAGGCACCGCGGCTCGGGGTCCCCAGAGCCAAGCAGCCTCTCCTCAGCCAGGGACAAGCGCAGCGGGGTTCAGCTCAGCTCCTGGGAGCTCCAATTCATCCAGCAGCTGCTCTTCTGCCACTGCTCTGTGCAGGGCACCCAGGGCCACATCTGGCCCTCAGGCAGGAGGGTATCCCAGCAGTCCAGGCTCTGGTTGCAGCTCCTGCAGGCACAGCAACTTGTCCCAGTGCCAGGATGGCAGGGAGCAGCAACCAGAGCCAGGAGGATGGGAGGCCACAGCGGTGCAGGAGGAGCTGGGGAGCTGGGCCAGGGCAGGCTCAGGCTGGAGAGCAGGGAAAGGTTCTCCTGTCCCCAGAGGGTGCTGGCACTGCCCAGGCTCCCAGGGAATGGTCCCGCCCCGAGGCTAGAGCTCCAGGAGCGTTTGGACAGCGCTGCCAGGGATGCACGGGGGATTGTTGGGGGGTCTGGCAGGGACAGGGGCTGGGCTGGGTGATCCTGGGGGTTCCTCCCAACTCAGGACATTCCATGACTCCCTGAGCAAGACAGTGAGCAGGACTGAGAGGTTCCAGCCCATCTACAGCCACCTGCTCCATCAAAGCACCCCGGGAGTGAGCTCTGGAGAATGGGCAGGAGCAGGCACAAAGCCTGAACATAGACTGGGAAACACCACAGCCAGCAGAGCTCCAGCTCTTTGGGATGCAGAGAACCACAGCCAGCCTCTTCCCACTGGGAAAAGAGACAGAGGATTCATCAAAGAACAGAAGTCAGCAGGACTGTTATTAGACAGAGATTATAAAATTGCTAATAATGAGGCAGGGAAGACAGGAGCAGAAATATTTATGTGCCATGTGGAGGGGAGCCTGTGGATGTGCTGGCTCCCCGTGATAGCTGGGGAGATTTTCCCTCGCTGCTGTGGAGGGTTAAGCACAGCCCCTCACTGGGAAGCGCTTCCAAACTAATCACAGCAGACAAGGAGCCCCAGCACCCCCTGAGCTAACGAGGAGATATCTGGCCTTTATTAATTTTGACTCCATCACAGACTACAGGGAGCTGAGGGAAATGGGGAGAACACTGTCGTTTTACTTTGCTGCGCCCCATGAATAAAGTAGGTCTGTAATCTGAAATCAGTCACAGAAAATAACAGGAAATCCAACACAGGTTTCAGCTGATAAAGAATGAAATTATAGAATTAACAGCAATGAGCGTAATTGCAGGCAAGTAACTGGTTCATGGCAGGCTGCATGGGACAGGAGCGGAGCTGTGCCACTGCTTTGGGATTAAACAGAGGAGCAGCACCAGGAACAACACAGGGACCCTTTGTTTTTAGGAACACAGTGGGGTGAGCCTTGGCTCAGTGAGATCTGACACACCCAGGGCCAGCAGCTCTGGGGGTGCTTCACACAAAGCCACCAGAGCAGCTCCTAATCCTGCCCGTGCCAGGGTCATCCAAGGGAAAGCACCAGCTAGGACTGGGCAAACAAACATTAACAATGTCTCTTCATAGGAGAGGGAAATTAGGACATGATAAATTCACTTCTTAAAACAATCAGATCTCCAATTTCCACTATTAGACTGGATGGGGGAAACGAGGACATGGGATAATGTGACATATCAGCCATTTTGGGGAAATGAACACATTTATTTCAACTGTGCTGACAGGCAAAATTCACTTTAAATTATATAACATGGCAATTTGTCTTCATCATCCCTTACCTGGGAGTGTGTAAGGGAAAAACTGTCACCGGAGACGCAGCCTACTTGTCTGAAGGTTCAGGGAAGCCGTCAGGTTGGTGCTGCAGACAGGAACCTGCTCTGGGAGGCTGCCCAGTGTCACAGTGTGGTGCTGCTCCAGACAAAACCCTCTGCTGGGCCATCTCCCACACCCACTGGGTCCAGGGCTTGTTTGAGCATTGGCTTTGCAAGGAGCCACAGCTCTGTCACCCCCTGCTCCTGTGGCGGTGAGCTCAGGTGAGCCATCACTGGGTGCTGGTTACATCAGGCACTTTTCCAAAGAGTCTCTGTATTCAGAAATTCAGGAGATTTCCTTCCACAGCATCAGTCTCATATGGCAACATCTGGACTCCCCTTTTATCCTCCAGTGACCAAATTCTCCTGACATGGAGATCTTTTTACTCAGAAATTGTGACTCTTTTATCGAGAGTTACAGCTGGATCTTCCCCTACATCATTTCTCCCTCCCTCTCTCCCTGTGCTTCCTCCTTCTCAGATCTCAGCCACAGCCCTGTCTTTTATCAGAGACTCAGCAAGCCCCCAAAATTGCAAGATTGACTCCTTTCTAGAGATCAGTCGGCAGTAATCCTATGATTTTGCCTTCTTTGTGCGCCCTCTGCTTAAAAGCCTCTCGCTCATGGGCTTTATTTTCTGCACGGGCTGCAGCACCCCCCAATTTTCTGTGCCACAGCTGGGTTCACTTAGCCTCTTCTGCTTGACTTGTCTGAAAAATGTGAAACTCTTCAGGAGCTTCAGAGCAAGCAATTGTCAAGAAAAGCTGCCTTCAAACTTCCCTTTTTTTGCTGGTAGCTGTTTCTTGAGGCAGAAGGAGCAGGGAAAAGCATCTAAGCATTCTGTGGTTTGAATTTGCTCACAGGTTCAGCCTTTGGGATGCTCTTACTTATACAGAATTTCTGGTTTTGCTCCTGATACAACAGGAGATAAAAGTTCAAAACAGGTTTGAGCCTGAATTCAGCAAAGGTTAAAAGCCACTCAGTGTTGGAGGAACCTCCTTATAAAGTGCAGAGCAGAGCCCTGCTGAATGGATGGTCAGAGAAATCCTCCTAAGCAGAGGATTTGTTAATGGCCTCTTAGGTGACCCCCGTCAATGGGATGCTCTTTGGAGGTGAGGTGGACAGATAGGCTCATTTATTCCCTGTCTTGGGTTTCTGTGTCCCATTTCCTCTGGCAACAGACGTTTACAGGATCCCTGTCAGATATGTGCCCTCAGAGCAGGGAGGCAGGGACATCCTTCAGCAACATCCTTCAGCTTTCCATCAATTTTTACTGAACAGGCTGGAGAGCCAAGAGCACAGAACCAAGTCCAAGATCTGTGACTTGCATGTCATGTCCTGTGGTTCTTTCCTTTGAGTCAAAGGGGTGGAGGGTGGGGACATCACTCTCTGTGTGCTGAAACTGGCCCTGGGGGCTGAGTTCTTGGCAGGGACCAGGAGGGATAATCACAAATCCATGGAATGGTTTGGGTTGGGAGAGACCTGAAAGCCCAACCAGCCATGGGCAGGGACACCTCCCACTGTCCCAGGCTGCTCCCAGCCCCAATGTCCAGCCTGGCCTTGGACACTGCCAGGGATCCAGGGGCAGCCACAGCTGCTCTGGGCACCCTGTGCCAGGGCCTGCCCACCCTCCCAGGGAACAATTCCTTCCCAATATCCCATCCATCCCTGCCCTCTGGCACTGGGAAGCCATTCCCTGTGTCCTGTCCCTCCATCCCTTGTTCCCAGTCCCTCTTCAGCTCTCCTGGAGTCCCTTTAGGCCCCAAAAAGGGCTCTGAGCTCTCCCTGGAGCCTTCTCCTCTCCAGATGAGCACCCCCAGCTCTCCCAGCCTGGCTCCAGAGCAGAGAGGCTCCAGCCCTGGAGCAGCTCCATGGCCTCCTCTGGGCTCCTCCAGTAGTGAATGAGCTCCATGGTTGCCCCTTGCAGTTGGAGCAGCCTGAGCTGTCCAGTACTCACAGGTTCTGTCCCAGTCCCAAACAGCATCTCCCTCATATCTGCAATTTGAACACAACATTTTGCTACCACATTTTATTTCAGATACAAAGTAATTAGTGAATTCATCCTCAGAATGTTCCATAAACTAAACTTCCATTGCATATAAAAGTTTATGGCACTGATGTTTGCTGGAGGAATCTGCAGATGTGAATCAGAGGCAGCAATCTCTTCCCCACACCTGAAGGCAGCCTGAAATAACAGCTCCAAAAATGCTCTCAACTGCCTGTTAAAAGGACAAAGCAATAATTTTGAAATCAAACATTAATCATTTACCATCTGATTTATCAATCACAAATATCCAGACTGTGCTATCTCAGAGCAGACAGGGACAAACACAGACCACAAAAACATCAAGGGCTTCCTTGTTGCCTTGTGCTCCACAAAGAAAATTCTGTGAATTTTTTGACCAAAAAAACCCTTTTCTGTAAGCTGCCTTCCTGCTTCTTTTAATATATTGCAGCAAATATTTCCCAAGTCTCTGCCTTTAATAGCTCTCATTCCCAGAGTCTATAAACGATATTATCTTTGCTCTTTTGGAGACTTGAGAAAATTTTCCTTCTTGCATAACTTCTAATTGCGATAACTTCATTCACACACATAAATTGGTGTTTCCACCATTCTGAGATGATTCTAATTGGACAAGCAGACATTTTACCTTAACTTTCAAAAATCAGCTTCACTACAGCACCACTAAAGAACTAATAAAGAATTATTCCAAAGTTCACAACTTCCAACTTCCCATGCCCAGGGAATTAGAGACATCCTGATGTGTTTGAATTTAAATGCAGACACCTATTGGAGCAGAATGCTTTCAGGTGCCAGCAATAAATACTCTTTCATCATGTTGGTTGTGAAGCCATACCTGCTAGAAAAGCAAAATCAAAGAATAAATGGAAAGAAAGTGGCTCATTGCCTGCATCAGATTAACCAGTGACTTACTTGAGGAAAGCCAGGTCAAACGGGATGTACTGATTTGCTAAAACGCACTGACAGAACTTTTACAAAATCACTCTGCTTCCCCCTGGACCATGATTCGAGATCTGAGCTTGGCTCCTTCCCTCTCCAGGCTGGATTTGTTTACTGAGCACCTGGGGGGTATCAGCTTTAAAGAGGAAGGCCTGATCTGTGATATCTGACACCTCAGGCTCAGCATCACTGCCCGATGTCCCCATCCCTGCACTGTCACAAACCCCAGGGTCTTGGGGGGTGCCTTTGAAGTGCCTTTGATACCACCCCTCTGAAGTCCAAATGCTGCTTTACCTTGACACTCTGCCTCTTCCAGCTCTCCCACCAGCTGGGACTGAGCCAAAACTGCATCACATTATTTAGGCTCCCAGGGATGCTCAGTCTTTTCTAAATTCCTACTGAATTCCCAGAAACAAGATCATAGAATCACTGGGTCAAAAAATGGCCTGGTTTGGAAGGCACCTTCAAATCCCACCCAGTGCCACCCCAGCCATGGCAGGGATACCTCCCACTGTCCCAGGCTGCTCCCAGCCCCAATGTCCAGCCTGGCCTTGGACACTGCCAGGGATCCAGGGGCAGCCACAGCTTCTCTGGGCACCCTGTGCCAGGGCCTCCCCACCCTCCCAGGGAACAATTCCTCCCCACTGTCTAACCTAAACCTCCTCTCTGTCAGTTTGAGTCCATTTCCCCTCGTTCACCCCTGCGTAACCAGCACCACCAGGGCCGTGGTGGGGCTTTGCCTGGAACCACAGCCCTTGTACTGGTCCATACTGGACCAGCCTCAAACAGGCAGCTTCCCTGCCCTGGCCACTGACCAATGCCTCTGATAGCTCTTCTCCATCTCTCATGGCAGCCCCAACAACTCTGTGCTCCCTGAGACACACTTCAGTCCCCCCAGGGAGCTCCTTTGGAATGCTGTGTTTCTCACACACTGAGTCCTTCTTCCCTGTTCCATGCTTTGTCCCCTGTTTCTGATGGGACAGAGAGGGAGGATGTTTGGAAATGTCCAGGTCCAATCTCCCTGGTTTTTTTTCCCAAAGACAGGCTGAGGGGGTTGTGCTAAGCCAAAAAAAAAATTGTAGGAATATCCTTCCTGAGATATTTTAGTCTCTCACCACTCCCAGATTTTTTGGGTGGCAGCCATAGAGATAAAATCACCAAATCATAGAATCATTATGTTTGAAAAGTCTAACCCTAACCCAGAACCACCGTGTGTCACCAAGAAACCACTGTGTGTCCCCAAGTGCCACATCCAAATGCCCTTTGAACATATCCAGGGATGGTGACTCCACTACTGCCCTGGGCAGTTCCAGTGCCTGACCATCCTTTCTTGTGAAGAAACTTTTTGCAATAATGAATCTAAACCTCCCATCTGTGTTTTAGCTTGGGATCTCCTTCCCCTTCTCAGTCCAGCCTGAGTGTGGACAAATGCCCACGGCCACCATGTCCCTTTGTCTCAGGCTGTCCCAGCCCCACTCCCATGACACGTGTGTGAGGACCAAGGGCTGCTCTCACACAGCTCACATGGCACCCAAATTCATGACCTTCTGGGCACGTTGTCCCTGCCCCACTGGTGGTTTGGGCATCAGCTGCATGCATGGGTCTGTCTGCCAAACATGGATGGTCCTTGGCTGCCTCTTAGGAGCTCATCCAAAACCAGCCCTGCAGCCTGGCAGTGATTTTCTTGGCACCTGATGCCCCACTTGGATTGGTCCTGCAGAGCAAATAAACTGAAATGGAGCCAGGGGAGGAGCAGAGACAATGGGCTGGGCTAGCAGGACAGTGGAGGCTACACAGAGATGGGGCATGGTGGCCCCCAACATTCTCTGGAAGAGACAGGAGCAATGCCTGGGCTGGCAGCAAAAGGTGAAAACAGACACAAGGAATCTCTGGGGAAAGCTGCCAGTGAAATGCACTGCCAATGAATGACAGGGTGCAGAATAAAGACCTGTAAAAAATACAATGTGTGTATCACTGTCAGGTGTGCTATGGGGATTATCCAGCTCAGTCCTTGAGTCACACTTTGCCCTTTATTGTCTTCACTGCGTGGGTGGGAGTGTGCCAGCAAATAAATGAATTTACACATGAGGGGGGCCACGAGTGTGTGATGACATGAAGGGGCAGGGGGACAACTCTGAAGGAGCAGAAATGCTTTGCCATGAGCTCCGTGATCCCGTCAGAACTGGGAATAGAGCAATTGGCTGCATCTGGCAGGCTTTGTTCCATGTGCAGCCTCCTTCCTGCCGTGGATTTCATTATGATAATGGGATATTGATGAGATAATAACACCTGGATCCGTTTGGAGCCTCGTGTGTGCCTGGTGCCCACAGAGCCCAGATGGAGATGGGAGCCAGATGGTGGTGGCTCCGGTGGAGGAGCCCCTAGAGGTCAGGCAGAGGCAGGAGCAAAGCTTGTCCCTTGAGAAGGACCCATGAAACACACAAATGTGCCACAAGGACCTGGATGGAGCAATCTAAGGACACCCCATGGCACACACCAAACATCAGCACGGCAGGGGCAGGTGTGACAGGCTATGGGGAGCACAGGGACAGCAAAGAGCCCCAGCCAAAGTGACACAGGAGTGGGGTCGTGTGTGGCCATGGGAGGGCCGCTTCCCACTTCACCAGGCACTTTGGAATGCAGCAGAACCATACAGCAACTTAAGCTGCTCAAGGTCCATGGGATCACCTCAACTGTTTATCCCTCAGCTCAGGTGCATGAAGCAAAGCCAAAGTTTTGTCGGGAAAGCTGAGTAGAGACAGCATCCATTGCAAACACCCATCAGAGAGAAAACACAGGCTCAGCTGCTTCTTGCTACTCTAATCCCTCAGGAGGCAGCAATAAATCCCAGGATTTGGCTTGTCATGTAAGTTGCAGCATTTTTTCCCTCTTGTATTTTTTTAATCTTAGAGAACATCAATGCCAGAGGTTTGGATAAACAGCCTTGCCAATCTCCCAGGTTTAGAATGCCCGTGGTGTCCCACTCCAAGTGTGACCTGGGCTGTTAAAAACCCAAACACCAGAAGGCAGGGGCTCGGTGGAGACACTGCAGGTGGTGCACACACTGCGCTTCTGTCCCCTGTCATGGGGACCAGGGCTGTGGGACAAATCCACACCCCACCCTCTCTGCTGCTGCAGCCAGGGTCCAGAGCACACAGCTCAGGGCCCAGAGGCTCAGGCAAGGTCGGATGAAATCTCCCAGGAGAACTCATTTCACCCAAGGAAACAGGCCCAGTGTGCAGCTCAGAGCTCCTGGGCAGAGCCCAGCAGTGTCCCAGAGTGCTGCCTGGGCACACCCTGCACCCCAGGCTGCTGAATACACAAGCCAGACACCTCCTCCAGAGTCATCTGAAGTCCCGACAGCAGCAGGTGCTGAAGGACAGGAGGAATCAAAGAGTGGCACAGGGACATGAGTGACCAGCACGATCCCCCTCAAGAGCAGTGACTTTGGCCCCATGGTTTTCTGGGGTACGTAAGGAACGATTTTCCCGCCCTGTATTTGAAGGTCACTCAAAGACCACTAATGAGAAATTAACACAAACTCTCACAAAATGCAGCAACCCTGAGCCAAAAAAAGCTGAATAAGGGTGCTCAGACACCAAGGGTGACTCAACACTGGGCACTCTGCAGCCACAGAAGGACTTGAGGAAGAGCTTTCAGAGCAGCAGAGAAAGAGGTGCTGTGCTCTGTAAGCCCCCAAACAGCCAGCATTCCAGACTGCACTGGAGGCATGAGCCACAGCTGCCTCTGGAACTCTGCTTTTAGTTACTTTTAACTGCACCTGTCTCCCCGACCTCTCATTTCAACCCGCACTCCCTGCCTTGGGGTATATGTATTTTTTAGAGCAACACAACCACGTTTTAAGCAGTCTAGGAGACAAGATTAGGAATAACTTAGCTGCTGTCTTTCAAATCTCTTTGAACAATGGTAATGGCAGATGCCCCAAGTATGAACTTGAAATTTAACACAGAGGTAGATCATCTGTAAGGAAAAGGCAGTCTGCCTTTTGTTGTTTTATTCTTCTCCCTTATTTAGTATCTCAGTCAACATCTAAAGGAATTTCCCATAAATCAAAACTTGAAAGGAAATAGGAAGCCACAAAAAAAGGAGTGAGATATGAAAAACTAGCCATGTATGTGGCTAGAGGGTATTTCATAACTCAGAAACACCAGGAAAAGAGAGTTCTTATTACCCTTGCAGCCTTAATTCCAGCATCCCCCGCCTTTGGAGGGCCTGACTGTTCAGTCAAGGCAAGCACTTGTAGCCCATACTCTGAGCAGAGGACACCTCCCAAGAGCACCAACCCTCCAGAGAGCACCAGCCCCTCCAGAGAGCACCAGCCCTCCAGACGAGGAAGGAGGCAGGTTGAGCAATTGGCTTTGAACCTCAGGCCCCTGGAAGCCAAGGGGTCTGACTTATAGGGCCCATGAGAGGTACATGATTTATTTCAAACACATTTATGGCTCCCATAAAGCTTTAAGATGGGATCAGGTTTAGTATTTTGTTTTTATTCCATTTTATCGTGTCTGTACACTGTAAATGTGAATGTTTGGCCTGAGCCCAGCAGGTTCAGGGGACCCCTTGGAAGCCAGTGATGCTCCATTGACTCCCACCCACCAAGGGTTTAACCAGTTCTGTCCTAATATATGTCCTGATGGACACATTCTCATTTGTGGCTGTATTAACTGGGGCCTGCAAGCCTACCAAATAAAAGAATTGCTGCTGTCCAGGGGACAGCAAAATGCTGCTCTTGGCAAGGTTGTTTTCTACCCCAAAAACTATCTCACTAGCTATGAGCAAACCAGAGCATGGACTGGGGAGAGGAAGGACAGGAAGGGAGGGGGAAAGAGAGCGGGGGAGGGCTGGGTGTGGATAAAGGAATGCAGCAGAGCCCAGGGCAACAGGGTGAAGGAGAAGCTGGGCAGAGCTCAGGGCCACCATGCCCCATCTCCTCCTGCTGAGCACAGAGGGTCCAAACAGCACTGGGCAGTGGGGTCAGGCTGCAGGGACACAGGCACCGCAGGAGAATGGGGTGTGGGGGCTGCAGAGAGAGATGTGAGGGCTTCAGACTTAAAAACAAGTCAGAAACATCAAGAGGTGCTCTAAAAGAGAATCCCACTACATAAATCAGACCTGGTCCTCCCTGGGCCAGGGACACCTCATTTCCAGCCTTCTGTGCTGAGCTCAGGTGCCTCAGCCAGGACAGTTCCCTTCCAGGCTCCAGGGACAGAGCTGTCCATGGGCAGCAAGGACAGATTTTTCTTGAGGGAGCTTAAACTGAGAGAGAGCGGGTTAGATGACACAATAGGAAGAAATTCTTCCCTGGGAGGCCCTGGCACAGGGTGCCCAGAGAAGCTGTGGCTGCCCCTGGATCCCTGGCAGTGTCCAAGGCCAGGCTGACATTGGGGCTGGAGCAGCCTGGGACAGTGGGAGTGTCCCTGCCCATGGGAACGGTGGCACTGGATGAGTTTTGATGTCCCTTCTTGATCCAAACCTGTCTGTGATTCAGTGATGAGCCTTCCTAGAATGAGACACTAAACTGAAACCTTGGCTTGGCTTGGCTTGGCTTGGCTTGGCTTGGCTTGGTTGGCTTGGCTTGGCTTGGCTTGGCTCTCTGGTGATACAAGAGCTGGTGCAGCAGCTGGAAGGTGTCACCCCGGCCCTGCAGAGCCATTCCCTGGATGTAGAGATTGAGATTTGCATATTTGTAAATGAATACATAGGTGGCCATATAGATATAGACAGCTATATAAACTTTTATGTATGAATATAAACTTTTTCCCTCTGCAGGGACATAGAGGGCTGCAGCCATGGACACATATGAGGTGTGAGCCACCCAGCAGAGCTCCAGAGCACAGAGAAAGGTGAGCCCTGGCAGGGGAGGACAGTGCAGCAGTGGCACCAGCAGTGGTTCAGCCATGTGCCTTGGCAGGGTCCCAGGGGTCACCACCGAGGGCCTGCAATGAGACACAGCATCTGAGAGGTGACATTTGCTCACGCCCCAGGCTTGGGGCAGCCGCAGATGCCTCAGACTCACTTTACCTTTGACCAGGTTCTCCAACGGCTGCAGGCGTTTCTGCCATCCTGAGCCCTTTGGCCATCCAGCTCCTGGGACCACGGGAACATTCCTGATCCACTGGGAAGTCTCATCCTTAAATGTCTCTTCCTCCCTTACCCAGGGAAAGCTGCGGACCTTAAACTGGCTGAAATCTCTGGGACAGTTTGGAAGACTTTTGGGGAAGAAAAGGTCTCACCTGAGCAGCAGACACAGCAGAAGGCCCACAGATGGGGATTTTGGAGGTGACTGTGCTGCTGATAAATTCTGTAGGCAGCAGCAGAACATGATCAGAATACCAAAACCAGCCAGGTGTGCTGCAGTCACAGGCTGCCCTTTACAGGATGGAGGTTTCTCTCCTTGGCTCTGACCCTGCACCCTGGACTGACACTGACCCTGCCTGGCTGGGCAGGAGCTGCTGTCCTTCAAACAAGAGCTAAAGCAGAAAGCCTGGCTCCTCATGGGCATCAAAGCAATCAGGGTGGTAATGTCTAATCTTTAGCCTCCTCTTTCAGCTTGAAGCCATTCAGCCTTGTCCCATGACTTCAGACCATGGTAATCAGTCTCTCTCCCTGGAGGCTTCCTGAGGTACTGCTAGGCCACCCCAAGAACAATCTGGGGGAAGCAGGAATTGACCACTGGGGCTCAGACAAACCCCTCTGTTGCTCAGGGGTGACCTGAAGCTGTAACATCCCACAATCCAGGAATATTCCAACCCACCAGCTCAGCACCTCCCTGGCTGGGGCTGGTGGAAGCTTCTGCTGTTCTGGGCTTTGCAGAGGAGCTCAAAGGACCCAGGCACACAAAACTCACTGCAGCCCTGTGCAAACAAAGCCCAAACAGGGGCTCACATCTGCCACTTCCTGCACCTATTCTCTAGGATTCCTCTCAACTGCGATCACTCCTCAAACAATTCTCTTTTTCTATACATTGATTTTCTGATCTCTGCATATTGTTATTCCCAAACTACAAGAGTTCTTCTGCAATTTCCTTTCTCTGGAAAAGCCTGGAGAGCAGGAGGTTCAGTTGCGCCTTCTGAAAGGAGGTTGTAGCCAGGTTGGGGTCTGTCTCTTCTCCCCAGTAACAAGTGACAGGACCAGGGGAAATAGCCCCCTGTTGCCACAGGAGGATCAGGATGGATTTTAGAGAAAATATTTTCACAGAAGGGGTGGTCAGGAACTGGCAGAGGCTGCCCAGGGGTGGCATCACAACCCCTGGAAGTGTTCCAAAATATGTGGGTGTGGCACCAGGGCCGTGGTTCAGTGTCAGCCCCGGCAGTGCTGGGGCAATGGTTGGACTTGATGGCTCCAGAGCACTTTCCAACCTCAGTGACCCTGCAATTCCATAACACAGAACACACACCCTCTCTGGAAAGCACAGCCCAGCACTCCTGGCATGGCCCTGCAAAGCAGAGGACCCCAGGAGAGTGCAGAGATGCAAAAAGCCCCCACCTGCTCCAAGAGCCCCGACATCTCTGTGGTCGCTTTCCTTTGGAGCCTACTGCTGCCCCTGGCAGACCCCATCTCCATCATGTGTGGAGTCAGGGATCACCTGTCCATGGTCCCACACTGGGCTGCCCACGTCTGTCTGGGTTAGGCCCGTGTTGATCCCAGCCCAGAGAAGGTCTCCAGCTCTCCAGCCACTTTTCTTTCTGGCAATGACTGAGGATGGCACAACCCTGAGAACCTGAGCTGTCCAGTGCTCTCTTGAAACTGGGCATGCTGGAGGAATCCATCCTTCCTGGGGCAGCAGGGATCCTCTCCAGCAGCACAGGAATCTGCTCTGCATGCAGCAGGAGGCACCAGGCCAGCTCAGGTTTCAGGGTGACATTTTTTTGTCATTATCCGAGGTCTTGGCTGCACTTTAATTGTTAATGAGAGATCAATAGCTGCAGCTTGTTCCATGTAAATGGCATGGCTGTGCCAAAAGTCTCAGCCCCAGCTCATGTCCAGCCATCCCTGCAGGAAACCTCAGACACAGGAATGCTTCAGTCTCCACAGCTGCAGGGGACTGAGGGTGTGGTGAGTGGTGCTTGGAGAGGAGCTGTGCCAGCAGCACAGGAGGCAGAGCAGGATGCAGGATGGGGGGATCCTCTGCCCTGGGGGCACAGCAGCTCTGAGGACATAAGAGACGTGACCTCAGCCTCTCCCTCAGGTATCAGAGGAAAGGTGGCAGGAGCTGTGTCAGGGACCAAAGATGTGTCTAAGGCTTTGCCATCTTTGGTCCACTGTTGTGCACGTGGACAAGATACCCTAGAAGAAGATCCTATTGTTAGTTGGTAGAATTCTAACCTTCAGAAATGAAACTGTGTATCGGTCACCTGATGGATTCATCCTGTGAGAGAGGGACAATGCACGGTAAGCCATTGATAGCATGGAGCTGTTACCATGGGCTGTTTTGACCTCATCTCATGCATTGGCCCCATGTGAGATGACGTTGGTACTGGCCACTCCTGAGGAGGGGATATAAGGTGTGGTCCTGGACTGGAGGGTGTGGATGCCCTGACTGTCTCACCATTTTCATCTGGGGGATGCCCTGAAGGTACACTGACCGTCCATCCCTCCCCTCCAGTTCAGAAGCCATGATCCATCTCCTGCTCTTCAGCTTCTCCAGAATTCAGGGGTTGGTATGTACTTATTGTTAATGCAACGAATAAAATGAATTTGCTTTGCAGTTCTCAGTCAGTCGTGAGTTTTTGTGCATGGGCATCCTCAAGAACCCATAAAAGGAGTGTGGACCTGTGCAGCTGCCCAGGGGTGGTCTGAGCTTTGGGACATAGGGTGGGAGCTGCGGGTTAGTAATGATGGCTGTGAAATTGTACCCATGGAGGGTTTTGAACACTCTGCGTGTCTCTGGTCAGATCATCTCCAAAGCAAAAGCAGACAAGGTGGAGGAAAAGGGGCAGCTCTACTTGGAGCAGGTTAAAGAGAGCAGGACCTGTGACCCTGGGAAGGGTGAGGGTGGCTGAGGTAGATGTGGCAGCAGTCTGCAAAACCAGGAGCAACAAGCAGGGATTGGTTCCTTGATGTGTTTTACTACAAGGAGTAGGAGCTGTCACAGAGTAACCAGACAGCAGACTTCTGAAAACCTCCTGATTTAGGTACAAGACATCATTAGGGGGTGGGACCCAGGGCCACAGGATGCTGGGGAAGATAGAGAGGCTTTAAAAGGCGATTGGGCAAATACAGAGAGGGTAGGAATATTGGCACGGAAGCTGCAGTCCAATCTTGTATGCAGAGGGACGTGGCTGTGCCTGAGCAGGGCTCGGAGACAGCTGGCACCTCCTGCAGTGAGCTGCCTTGCTGGGATGCTCCTCTTTGTGCTCCTGAAGGAGTCCCAGCAAGTCCCAAGGGTTCAGGATCGTGGTGCCAGGGTGTTCAAATTCCATTTTGCCTGTGCCATGGCCCTGGTGACAGCCTAGTGCTCAGCTTCCATGCTGCCAGGTTCTCAGGAGGACTGGCAAACTTGCCAGGACTTTCCTCCAGCAGGAAATTCTTTTATGAGAAGGTGACTGAGAGAGGCAGCACCTCCTGGCTGGGCTGAGCTGAGGCCCTCATGCTCATAAACCAGGCACTGCACACCCAGCTGGGACATTGTCGGGCAGCTGAGCCCACTGCAGCCCAGCCCCACTGCAGCTGAACCCACTGCAGCTGAACCCACTGCAGCCCAGCCCCACTGCAGCTGAGCCCACTGCAGCCCAGCCCACTGCAGCCCAGCCCACTGCAGCCCAGCCCCACTGCAGCTGAGCCCCACTGCAGCTGAACCCACTGCAGCCCAGCCCCACTGCAGCCCAGCCCCACTGCAGCTGAGCCCACTGCAGCTGAACCCACTGCAGCTGAGCCCCACTGCAGCTGAACCCCACTGCAGCTGAGCCCCACTGCAGCTGAGCCCACTGCAGCCCAGCCCCACTGCAGCCCAGCCCCACTGCAGCCCAGCCCCACTGCAGCCCAGCCCCACTGCAGCTGAGCCCCACTGCAGCTGAGCCCACTGCAGCTGAACCCACAGCAGCCCAGCCCCACTGCAGCCCAGCCCCACTGCAGCCAGCCCACTGCAGCCCAGCCCCACTGCAGCCCAGCCCACTGCAGCCAGCCCCACTGCAGCCAGCCCCACTGCAGCCAGCCCCACTGCAGCCAGCCCACTGCAGCTGAACCCACTGCAGCCAGCCCCACTGCAGCCCAGCCCCACTGCAGCTGAACCCACTGCAGCTGACCCACTGCAGCCAGCCCCACTGCAGCCCAGCCCCACTGCAGCTCAGCCCCACTGCAGCCTGGCCCCACTGTGTGGGTGTGTGTAGGTGTGCTCAGGTGTGTGCGGGCATGTGCAAATGTGCACAGGTGGGAGCAGGGGTGGGTGCAGGTGTGCACATCTGTGCACAGGCATGTACAGCTGTGCTCAGGTGTGCCCCAGTGTGTACAGGTGTG
>CM019228.1:12874955-12900055 GCA_009741485.1 Malurus cyaneus samueli | reverse complement strand
GTGCTCTGGTGTGTACAGATGTGCACAGGCATGTACAGCTGTGCTCAGGTGTGCTCCGGTGTGTACAGATGTGCACAGGCATGTACAGCTGTGCTCAGGTGTGCCCCAGTGTGTACAGAGTCAGCCCGTGTGTAAATCCCCCCATCTGTGTGTGTTTGCAGGTTCCGAGTGGAGCAGGGAGCACGCTGAGTGTTATAAATGCCAGAAGGAGTTCACACAATTAATGTTTTTCATGAGATGTAATTTATAGACCTCTCCCTTGATGTTTTAGGAGGGTGTAAATATAGGAAAGCAGCCCATAACTTCAAGGCAGGAATGTGCTAATTAAGTGTGCCAAAGGAATGCTAATTAGGAGACGGTGAGTGGGAAGGGCACGGACGTTGGTCTAATCCCAAGAAGCCGCTCGAAGCCCCTCCATCCTGCCCTGGGGATGTGGTTGCAGCCTGGGGCAGATGCTCCATGGGGCTCCAAGGCCAGCTCACTGCGGGGCTGCTCACGTCCTGCTTGGGGGGCAGTCAGGAGGTGATGGGGGGCAAGGCACTGCCGTGAGCCTGCTCAGGTCAGCATGAGGGACACTTGCCCCCAGGATTAATTACAGAGCCCAGAGATTCTCTCACCAGGGAAGCTCAAAGCCAAATCCATCACTGGGAGTTCAGCCCTTTCCATAACAGCCTCATTACCTAAACACTCCTCTACACTCAGGTTTTGGAGAGCCCAAAGCTTTAGGGCAAAGGAGCACTGGTGGTCCAAGCTGTGTGCAGCACTTGGATAGGGCTGGGGGTGTGCTAATCCATAACTGTCCCGAAAAAGGAGCTGTTCTTCCCAAGCCTCCTAAGGATGTCCCAGCTTCTCCTGACCAGCTCAACTGGACCTCAGCAGTTATCCCTGGGAGCTCTGGGTGACAGGAATTTTCTACCTGAAATACTGACGAATCCCCACTGTAGAGACCAGGAATCTTCTCTTGTGAGACACCTGCCTCTGAGTCAACACAGAATCACGGAATGGTTTGGGTTGGAAGGGACCCTAAAGCTCCTCTGGTTCCAGTCCCTGCCATGGGAGGGACACCTTCCACTGGACCAGCAGTCTCAGACCCACATCCGGCCCGGCCTTGAGCACCTCCAGGGAAGGGTGTGCTGTCACCCCTGTCCCCCAACTGGCTCATGAGGAACACTGAACACTTCAGACCCCCTGTTGCCACTCCAGCTCCCAAACCCGTCTCCAAGCATGGCAAAGTCCTCGCTAAACAGGGTCACAGAGCAGATGTGGCATCTGCTGTGTTCTGTCCTTGTTGCTGGGGCTTGTCCTTCACTCGGTGCTGGGAGTTTGTCCCTCTGGAAGGGAAGTGGTGGCTGCTCACCCCTACAGCAGCACAGGGAGGAGGTGACACCCCTGGCAGGGGAGAGAAGCGAGGCCAGCGGGGCACCGCGCCCACCCCGGGCAGCTCCGAGGCCACGGAAAGCTGGAATGGCTGAGTGCAGAGTGCCTGGCCACGTGCTGAGCACCGGGCTCCCGGCTGCTGACTGATTACTAAATGAAGCTGCTGACTAATTACCAAATGAGGCTGGTGACTAATTACCAAATGAGGCTGGTGACGGCGCGGCGTCGCACGCTGAGCTGCCAGAGCCGGCTCCGTGAGCACAAAGGGAATCGATGACAGAGGGAGCTGCAATTTCCCAGGATTTCAGAAGTGCTGTTTTTCCTTCTATTACAACATGTGAACAATGGTCAAGTGTCTTACTTCTCCATCCACAGGCCTCCCAAAAGAAAGGGATTACAAGTGTATCATTAATATCACAGTGACCTGGCAGCAAGTCGACAGATTTAATCCGGTGACAAGATGAGTGGCACTGAAATTCTCGCATCTCCCCAGAAAATGAAAAATAGGTTCTGCCTGCTACTAGTAAATATTGCTGCTAAGTGAATAAAAATTCAAAAGGGAAAAAGCAATTTTCCTTCTGTTCATATTGTGCTTAGTTCTCAATACACTTCATGCAAGAGGCTCCCCCGGCTGATGGATTCCTCCTAGATTATATCACGCCTTTGAATTTATATGACCCAGCTCTTTAAAAGACTGTTTGCCAAGGCCTTTGCATTCCGTGTTAGTCTGGTAACTGCTGACATTTGAAAGATGCTGTTGAAAAAAAATCCAAAATGTTTTTTTAAGTAAGAAAAGGAGACAGACCTAGCAGGTAGAGGGAGATTAAAGATTTAGTCAACAGCTGAAATCAAAGTTTTCATGAAGTGGTAATGTCAGAAAAAGTTTACAAGGCCTAATAGAGGGCTTGTGTGTCATGAAAACCCAAATTAAGTTTGGGGGTTTTTCCTCCTAGCACACGACATGAATTTTTCAAGGCTCTGGCTTCTCTGAACCAGCAGAGCAGCAACCCAAACACAGCCCAGTGGGAGCTGGCGAAGGCAGCAGCTATGCTGGGATCAGGCATGGTGGGTGGGTGGAAGAAGCCTTTGAGCTCCACCCCACCAGGGAACAAAGAGAAGTCCCACATGAGGCCACTGGGTTTGTGTTAAGTATCTGCAGCAAAGGCAGATGGTAGATTCCTGCCATCAAATACCACAACAGTGCAGGGCTCCTCCTGCTTTGAGTGAACATTTGTAGCCCAAGGTGTCACCTTGGTCCCTCAAATCACCTTTTGTGGTGGCCATGGCTGGTACAGGGCTCCAGGGCTGACATCAGCTTATGCTTCACCCCAAGTGGTTTCATGGTGAAGGATGGAGGCAGCAGAGCAGGGCACTGCCCTCGGGGGATGCAGGGACACTGGCACCCAGGTGTCCCCTGCACATGCAGCTGCAGGATGGGTGTGCTCTGGCAGTGTCTGCTCCCGAGTGGGTGATGTCCAGTCTGGACTGACCCTCCCATACCCCCTGCCATGCGTCAGCCCCATCCCCAGCACCGAGAGAGCTCTGCCTCACCCCTGCACAGACATCCCCATTCCTTGCACACGCCAACATTTCTCCAAACTCAACCCACAGACTGTGGTCTTTACCACCCAAACCAACCATGGCCAAGAGACCCAAGCCTGGGCCCGTTCCTCATCTCTGCAGCAAAGCTCTGCCCTTCCCAACCCCCCCTTCCCCTCCTGGCCTCTCCCTGTCCCACCCCACCCATCTTCCTGGGCACATAGCCAGAGGGAGCACAGGCTATGCTGTGTCTTGGGGCTGCCACAGGAGAGGAACTCCGCTCTGTGTCTGCACCTCCCTTTTGTTCAACAAGAAGATACCAAAAGCAATTCAGATTTTCACATCTATGACCTCTGCACTGCAAATTGCCACCAAAAGGTGCACATCTAACCCTTGACTTAAAACCTCATTAGGAGCTGTGCTTAACTACCGCTGCTCTCCTGACCTGGCCTGGGCCATCCAGTGGAAGAGGTGAAAAACTTTTCTACTTGAGATGAATGAACCTACTCCAAAAGCTATTATTCAAAGAGCAAGTCCCAATCTGAGTAATGCCTCCTAATCTGGGTCTCCATGACAAGTTGATCAATTTTAGTCAAACTTTGCAGGAAACTTCTGATTACCTTCCAGAGCACACTTACAAGACCTCAGAGCTCTGCAGCTGGGTGAAATGCTAAAAAGAGGATCTGCATGGAAACCTCTTTAGCACTCCAGGTGAGGGGATGTGACACTGGTGTTGAGTTGTGTTCTATGACCTGGGCAGGACACTGGGTGTCATGGGGAAAACTGGAGGCAGAGAATATCCTAAAGTTTACCTGAGTGCATCACTGAATCTGTCTGCCCAGCCAAGAGAGTCTGATCCCAAAGTCAGATCCCATTTGGCCCCCAGGCATCAGTCCCACACATGGCACTGGGCATCCCCTTCTCCAGGGGGAGCACCAGCCCTTCGTGGGGGTGGGATTGCCTCTGATGTGTGCTGAGCTCTCCCCTGGGGCCAGGGGGTGACATGGACACTGCCCCACGTGTGCAGCCCCTGCTGCCCCTCCCCTCAGCACAGTCACAGGTTCCCTCCCACCTTCCTTCACCGATGCTCTGGGATAATGAATTCACACTCAGGGCAGTTATCCCCACCCCGGGTCTTTATTTAAAAGCAGAAGGAGAACAGCTCTTTGCCAGAGCGGGGACATTGCTGCTGCCCATGCTCTGCACGAAGGCTTCAGACACTCAGAGTGCTCCTACACAACAGGTGCTGGGAATTGCTCTTAATTTCTGTATTCATTTATTGCCATTTACACCAGATGGGATGTAATTGTGTTACTTGGCTGGAGAGTCAGAGGGCAGCAAACCTGTGTGCGCCACAGCCACGCACAGCCCTGGCACTCACGAGCAGTGCCTGATCCTAACTCATTTTAACAAAGCCATTACTTTAAAAACTCAGCCAGCCTATTCATGTAATTCCCTATTATGCTCAAAGAGTTGACACTGTAAACACTTCCAGGCTTGAATGATGCCCATGGAGGGCTGCTGCCTACTCAACACTTGTCTTCCTCAATTATCAGAAGGACAGGAAATTTTGGTGAGGCTTTAGGGTGAGCAGCCTGCTCTCCTCACCTTCCTTGACTCCTGGCATCAGTGCCCCAGTGCCCAGGGATGTTCAAGGATGTGCAGTGACTCACTGCAAACCATGGATGTTCATTCATCACCGGCCCTCCAGCCCCTTGAATCCCCTCTTTCCGACTCACAGTTATTTTTCCTGCTCTCGGTTATTTAAATCAGTAGCAATGCTGATGGCAGACGTGGAGATCCAGGCAAAGGGCTCCAGTGTCCTCTTACCCAAACACCTTGGGAACTCCAGCAGCAGAGAACCCCTATCTTTGGTCTCCAGATAGATGAGGGAGGGTGAGTCAGTCCAGCCCTGGGCTGGGAGCCACTCGGAGAGATGCAACTCTTGGAGCAAACCCGAGCTGGGAGTGACTGCCCTCGCTGACACAGTTTCAGCAGTTTTGCCCCAGTGCCAGGACCATGGCAGCCTTGACCAGCTCAGGGCGGTGCTTGGAGCCCTGGTCAGCCAGTGGGAGAACAACTGTGAAAGAAAGGAGTGGGAACTGCTCGTGCTTTATCCTCAGAGAAAACCAGCCCTGCAGAAGAGATTGGCCCCTGCTACTGGGCAAAGGTGCAGGATATCCCAGGGAGAGGGACAGAAGCATTCCCAAAGCAGAAAACAGGTGGGACAGCCACGTCAGCATCACAAAGTGCCAAAAATGAGTGAGACCAGGCAGCTCCAGCTGCCCCGAGCACTCTGCAGGAGGGATCCCTCACTGCAGCAAAGGCAGAACAGCAGCACCATCCCAGCCCCACCAGGGTTAGAGAGGAGGAGCTCAGGAGTGTGGAGGGAGGGCAGCATGCAGGCTGGTGCACAGTCAGAGGGTCTCCTGTGCTGCCACAGCCCCTGAGCCTCTTCCCTGTCCCCAGGAATGAACCCTGCTGTCCCTGCCACCCGAGGCCGGGCCGTGCAGCTGAGTGTGCCTGAGGCTGTGCTGGCCAAACTACTGACAAGACATTTCTGGTGCTGGCTGATTGTTTCTCTGCCAGTGACCCCAACCCTCCTCCTCCCTGTTCCTTTTGGGCTGGTGAATTGGAGCTGCCCCACTGCCATTTCTTTCCTTCTGCAGCTGGGTAATTGCTAGCGACACCTTTTAAATCACTTTGGGGAGGTTTGATGAAACAAACTAGATGGAAATCAAATTTCAAGTAACTGGTAGGAAATTGAAAAGAAAAATGTTTATGGAGCAATTTTCTTTGCTCCCTCGAATGGTGGAAATTGTTACTGTCACTCATAAATTATTAATTCCAATTTGCCCTGTTCTCTTTTCAGGTTGCAGCTCTCCAGGAGCCGGGGCTCTTGCTGAAGGTGCCCCAGAAGGGCTCAGGTGATGGAGGTGGGCAACACCTCCCCCATGCTCCAGGGCAGGGTGTCCGTGCCTTTTGGAGGGGTCAGCCCCTCCACACCAGTGCTTTGGCCACCAGGGCTTTGGCCACTCTGATAGAACCAGTCCTGTGAGAAGCATTCAGAACACGCACAAGGCTGGGAGCAGGCTGCGTTTGGGACCTGTCATGAATGGAAATCCTCCTCTGGAGTGGTTAACATGGCTGGGAGGTGTTGAGCTGGAAGGTGGGAGGGAAAGTAACTACCAGGGTGAAAATGGCTCAAGGACTGCTGTAATTATTTTATTTGTAGAATTGCTGGGATGAGAGCTGGGAGGGACTCTGGAGAAGCATGTGGAGTCACACTCCTGCCCTGTGCTGTGACAGAGGGACCCACCACCAGAAGAGACTCACCTGGTGTGACAGGAGAACATCCCCAGCAGAGAGATGAACTGAGCAAAATTGAGTGGGAAGGACACAACATTGACAGAAAAATAGGAATGAAAACAGGAAGGTTTTCTTTGAGGGCAAGAGCCATAATTCCATAATCAAGTAAGAGGATGTGTTTGGCCAGATGCCCATCCTCCTCAGTGATGAAGTGCAGGCAGATATTAGAAATCAAGAAAAAAAGGCAATATATAACAAAATGGAGTGTAGGGAGGAAATAGATAACCATTGATTTTGAATTAGAAGTTATGAAGTACAGAAAATTGGTATGGGAAGCTACATCCATCAGTTAAAAATGCATGACTTAGGGGATGAATGGCAGTAAGGAAGCAACTGAAATGCTCTGTGAACAGCAAATAAAAAAAAACAAGGGCAGAGGTTTCATTTACAGAGATGGTCTTGATAGGGCAGAAATGTAATAGGTGATTCTGGGCTGCCCTAGTGTCTGTATCACAAGAGGATGCTGAAAACTCAGCAGCATTACAAGACCCAGGATGGTGTCAAACAGCAGTGAGGGGGATAAGTGACCCAGCAGGCAGACATGGAGAGGCTGTGCAGGAGCATTCCCAGCACACCTGGGACCCCTGGGGAAGCTGGAGCATCCAAAGGAGATGGGACAGGGGGTGGGGCTCCCTCTGAGCACCAGGCATGGGCAAAGACAAAGCAAAGGGATTCGGGAGGCAGCTGAAAAGAAACAGGAAGATTTATGCCCATCAATTTTTTTTATAGAAAAGAGGTGTTGTCAGCCCTCATTTCACTAACAGAGGAGATTCCACGCTGCTGGAAGGGGCTGAACAGCTGTGATGTGCTCCAGCCTGTGGAACGTGCCTGCCTCAGAGCTGCACGGCTGATCAGAAACCAGCGCTCGGCTGCAGCTGCCAGACACGTGAGATGGGCATCGGGGAAGAGCCCAGGCAGCTCTGATGGGGAGCTGCCATCACATCTGTGTTTCTCGTCTTGTTTTGGAGCAGGAGGCTCAGGCTAGTCAATATTTCCATCAGTGACTCAACAGACATATTAAAAACTCATTCATAGAAAATCTGCAGCCGATGCAAAGCATGGGGGGATTGACAAATCCCATGGAGCTCTCAGCGGGCTGGGGAGAGGCTGGAACCTCCCAGGAGACTGAACCCTGTCCCGTGTGTTGTGTGACAGCCCAGTGCTCTGTACAGGAGTAACCTGAAGGGCTCTGCAGGTCATTGTGAGTGTGTGGGCTGGGGACAGAGGGAGGAGGGCAGGGATGTCCCCTCCATGTCCCCTCTGTGCGTGCTGAGCCCAGCCCAGCCACACAGAGTTGTGTTCGGGGCTGAGAGGGACGGAGAATGAGGGACTCCAGAGTGCTCCATAGGTCAGCCTCAACAAACAGCAAGTGTGCACGCTGGCTCAGCCACCTCACACAAACACCTTCCTGTGGAGGAGATGCTTCATGCTGGAAGGAGCTTGAAGCAGCAGGGAAATGTCCTGGTGAGTGGGAAAGGGAAGCAGGAGCTCCCTCAGGTCTGCACAGCTCCTGGGGAAGGATGCTGTCCTGGCAAAGCTTGAACTGAAAACGAGTGACACGACTCTGTAGGAGGCCTGAGGGGGTGAAATGCAATGGGCTGTGACTTGCTGGAAACCAGGAAGCCACAAGGATCCTCACTTGAACTTGTGTGTCACTTGTTTCTACTCCCCTGCTTGGAGCACTTCACTCACAAGGATCCTTGCCCAGCAAAGCCTTCCCACTCCTCCAGGACAAACTCCTCAGGGAAGCCCCCATATTCCTTAAAGAAATGACTGTTCACCACAGCTTGGAGGCCAAAGCCCCATTCATAATTGCATTTTTCTCCAAGAAAGCAACTTGTGCAGACACACTCAGGCAAACCTACCAGCAAGCAGATGGGCAGCCTCCTGAGATTGAAGGCCATGGCAGCTGAGCAGAGGACTTTTTACCCCACACTCTCTCCAGAAATGGGCTGCCCCTGCACTCAGAGTATCTGCAGGTAGGGCTGTGCCTCCAGAGCCTGCTGCACCCTAGCTGTCAGCAGAAACCTCCATCAATTAAATGAATTTGTCACAGAACACCATCTCTGGATGTGTCATCAGTGAGAAAGTCCCTCTGGAGCCAGGCTGCACCCCAGGGTGAAAGTCAGTGATCCATCAGGAGCAGAGGGAGAGCTCTGGAGAGCCTGAGAGCAGCAGGACCTCTGGGACCAGCCCAGCTCTGCGTCCTGAAAGCCAGGATACCAGGATAGGATACCAGTTGGACTGAGAGGTGAGGAGGTGCAGGATGTGCAGCTGGGAGCAGCTCTCCTCACAGCCAGCATGCTGGAGAAGAGTCATCTGAGCAAAGACAGAGCAAGGACTGGAAGAGAACTAAGGGATCTCACAGTGGCACACAGACCCCCATGTTCCTGAGCTCTGCACGTCTCACCCTGCCCTGGACTCCCTTGTGGACCAGCCTGGTCCTACATCACAGCAAAGGGACAGTCACAGGTGTTCCTGTCACCAGACAGACCGCTAGAAGAGTCCATCAGGAATTGCTGCATCCCAGCTCCTGGCCAGGAGGGTACAGGAAGCTTCCCTCTTTTGTGACTGGAGCCTCCCATCTGCTGGGTCAGCCCCAGACTGGGTCAAGACCAGAACAGACGTGAGCTGAGGCCATGAGCTCGAGATTGAAAACAGCTCCAGATGGAGATGACAAACAGAATTCCCCTGACAACCTGGAAAACAATCTCTCCATTACAGACAGGGCACGCTGGTGGTCTCTGTTCAGAGGGAGTCAAATGCACTCACCAAATATTTGCAGAAAGCTCAGCTATCAGAGCACTTTCTGTGGTTTTAGCTCCCAGCAGCCTTATCTCCCACAGCAAACAGTGAGCATTCAGCAAAATCCCCCTGCTGCAGCCTCCATAGGGAGCAGTGCTGATGTGCCACAGGTGTCACTGCTCTCCAAGGGCCCAGCTTTCCCAGCAGGAGGGGGAGGCTGGTCCCCATCTCCTCATGGAGCAGCTCCTCCAGCAGCATCCACACCGGAGCTCTGCCTGTAGCCCAATCTTGGTTCAGCTCAACAAACCTCGCTGCCCCTCCCAGCAGCATCGCCCGGGACAAATCCGGTGCTGCCCACGAGCAACAGCCTCTCCAGGTGTCCTGTCCTGTCCAAGGGGCTCCAGCTTCCCTGGGGGTGTTCCAGCCACGCCAGCTGAGCAGGATGGTGCCCTGATGGGGTGCAGGGGTGCGTGGCCTCGAGACAGCCCTACCCAGCAAACAGGAGTCCCAGGGCACCTGCCGTGAAGGAACCTGTGCATGATGCCCCTCCATGCTCTGAGAGCTCAGTTGGTGCTGCTGTCATGGTTTAAACCGGAAAATGGAGCCACTCGGAGAAAGTGGCAGAGCTGAGGTCCTCCTGGAGAATGTCAGGCAGAGCCTGGAGCCTGCAGCAGCTCAGCCATGAAGAGAGGTCAGGCAGCCTGTGAGTGCTTTTGGAGAAGGCACCAGCCAGAGGGGCCCAATGTGATAAATGATCTACAAAAGAGCGACTCGCAGCATCTCTTCTCCCTGCCTCGAAACCCAAGGACACCCAGTGCCTCTGGAAAGCAGCAGCTCCCATGAGGAGAGGCAACATACTCTTGCAGAAGGTGCCTGTGGGCCTCCCAGTACCTGCACACACTTTAGTCTGGGAATGTAGTGAGACAGAAGCAGGTCTTGTACATCTACACTGGTAACAAGATCATCCACGTGCTGCTGAGCACAGCAGCCAGTCTGGCACAGGCTCTGCCTGCTACCTTGGGAGGAAGCCAGGCTCCATCTCTCAGAAACCAGAATTATCCCTCACATGTGAGCCCTGGTGCTGCACCTTCTCCTGCAGCAGCTGGCAGTGTCCCCATGAGCCTGAGGGGAGCCAGCAGGATTGTGCTCTGGGGGTGTGGTGACCTGCAGCCAACACACTGACCCCTCATGTCCAGCAGCGTGACCGGGGACAGAGGGGTCCTGAGTGCTGTGGGTACACCCAGCCTGCTGCTGGGGCCAGGCTCCCTCTGGATTTGAGTGGCAGGCTCTGTCCCACTGGAGGGGTGGAGAGCAGAGACTTGAAGAAAATAATGGCAAAGCTGTGTGGCACAAGGGATGAGCTCCTGGCAGATACATCGGCATTGCTGCTCACAGCCCAGCCCAGCAGCTCCCAGAAGAGCCATGGAGGGTTTGGGGTTGGAAGGGACCTTTAAAGGTCTAGTCCGAACCCCCTGCCATGGGCAGGGACACCTCCCACTGTCCCAGGTTGCTCCCAGCCCCAATGTCCAGCCTGGCCTTGGACACTGCCAGGGATCCAGGGGCAGCCACAGCTTCTCTGGGCACCCTGTGCCAGGGCCTCCCCACCCTCCCAGCAAACCCACAGCAGGAGATCCCTTCAGCCCCACAGCAGGACCATGTCTCCCACCTTCCTGGAGTGTCCCGAACTCATGTGAGCACTTTCTGCTTCCGAGGGGAGGTGTTCCTCCCCACAACAGGACTGCTCCTGTCCTGGGAAGGTCCATTTCATGGAGCACTCCCTGCCCTAGCGCTCCTCCCTGCTCCCTCCATCACTCAGAAAGCGCTGCTGAGATACACAAGTGCTTTTAGACATCTGAGCTCTGTCTGTGAGTGTCACTTATTAATTAGTCACCGCTTGGCTGCCTTCCTCACATGCCTGCCGAGGCCATCGTCACCCAAGCCCTCCCGAGACACAGGCTGGCAGGGTAGGTGATGCAGGTGACAGTCCCCGTCTATTCACAGCCATCCACCGGCTCTGGGGTGCTGCGGTTTGCTCCAGGCTGGCCAGGAGGGGCAGGAGGGGCAGGTCAGCAGCACCTCCGGAGACCTGGGTCCCGATCACCGCCGTGATTGATCTCGGACTGTGGCAAACAAATCAATAAATTCAAATGAAATGACAAAGCCATGAGCAGCAGCAGGGTCAGGCAGGGCCAGCGCCGCCTCCCCCAGACACGAGGCAGGTTAATGGAGGCTCCCATTGCCGAGCCCTGCGGCCAGGACACTGCCCCCAGCTGGCATTGCCCTTCGGAAGGAAAGGGAAGGGCCAAACCCAGAGCACAGGGGCTGCAGAACAGAGATGCCATTTGTAGGAGGGGCTGCTCAAAGCACAGAGCTGCAGAGTGATCGCCCTCCTTCCCATTCCATCTCACCCACAGGAACCATGCAGATTCTGTCAAAACTTCTTAAATGAGAAAATGACACTTTGTTGCTTCACCTGGACTATCTTTAGCTTAAGGATTTGTTTTTCCTGTCACGTCTGTCAAAAAATGTTTGTTCTCATGCTGACTGATCTCATTTTCCTCTTCCGGCACTAAGCCCCCCAGCAGCCCTGGCCAGACAGATACTGGTGATGTCTAACTTCCCAATCTGCTCTGTTTTATTTGCTCCAAGGTTTTATTTGCCCTTGCTGGTTTCCAGTTTGAGGGGTTCTGGACCCTTTCAGACCCACTGGGAAGCAGCTGACCTGTGTCTGCCCAGCCCCAGCCCTAGGACAATTTCCCAGGCACGCAGGACCATGATGATGCAGAAGCCTCTAGCCCTGTGACTGACCTCTTTGTGGGAATTGTGCCCAGTGAAAAGCAGTGTCCATTTGGACACTGTGGTGCCTATGGCTGTGGCTGCAGGGTCAGAGTTACTGAACAGTCAAAAACCTTGGCCCCTCCACCTCCCCTGCACATTCCTCCCGCTCCTCCCTTGCCTCCAGCCCCCCTGTCAAGGGTCAGTCCCAGCTGTGTCCTCCTGCACTGTCCCTTTCTCACTCCTCGTCTCTCATGTTCTGGAGCTGCATTTTCACAATTCCATGGCCACAATCATCCTGGCCAGGCAGGTCACAGGGGCACCACCAGCCCTACCAAGACCTGCTGAGACCATGGCACACCCACCTGCTGGACAGCCTGCTCTCCCTCTTGGGCTGGGGGCAGGTTTTGCCCAGTTCAGGAGCACCTGAAGTACATTGTTCATTGCCCCCCAGGTGTGAGCTCCATGCTGGCTGCAGTCATGTGTGTGCCCACACAGGCACCCCACAGCCTGACCCTGCCTTTGCCAGCCCAGATTTCCATTTGCTTCTCCCCGTTTCAAGAGCAAAGACTGGAATTTGCTTCCAGCCCTGGGTCAGTTGAGGCTGCACCCCACCTGAAGCTGCAAAGCCCAAGCCATGGATACATCCCCCCTGCATCACGGGCCTCCTGCACCTCCTCAGCACCCTGTGAATAATTCATCACATGCCCCAGCCCTCCTCTCTTGCTGTTCTCGAATTAGCCATGAGCAGATTGTGCCTTTCTCGAATGAATTTGTTCCTTGGAGTCATTCCTGTGAACATTTCCGAGGCTGTGGCTCATTGGCAAGCAGTAAATAGCTCCGACATGGGTGTCCTCCGCCTGCCCCACCACACTGCAGCTCCAGGGCTGCCCTGGAGGGACTTCTTGCCTTCCACCCACGGGATGCTGTCATGGCAAGCTGCTCCTGTCCCTTGGGCTCAGGGCTGTGAGGGGATTCACCAGCACTGGGCTTTCAACTGGAGGATCACCAGCAGCACAAAATCGTGGATGAGCCTGTGAACACCACACCAGCTCATGAGCCTTCTCAGCCCAATCCCAGGCAGACACAGTCAGGGAAAGAGAACTGATGGCAGCTAATGGTGTGCCAGTGCATCCTCCAGGATGCAGAGCTGTAGGAGACACTGTCCAGAGGTGCTGCTTGCTGGAGCCTTGCCTGGGATGTGCCTACAGCCAGCAGAGGTTTGAAAAGGTCTCGAGGAGGCCCATGGCTGGTGAAGTTGATGCCTTAGGATTTTTAGTTTCTATATTTTCATGCATCTGTATTCTTGTATTTCTCTAGTACAACACTAAAACTACCATTCTCCCATCTTTAGACAAAACAATCCCTCTCTGAGCCTGAATCCAAGGACAGCTTGCTGCCTCGGAGCCCCAGAATATGTAAACAACAGCGAGTTGGGGGGAGCAAGTTTGGGGTGGTTGACCCTGAAGATGATCTTCATGACCTGAAGATCATTGGAGAATTAAGACCCAATATGTTAATAAGACAGAACTTATAAAAGGTGAAGATCTCGTGACTTGGTGTCCATTTTGGGTGTAGCCTCAGGAGGAGGCTTTGTCTGCCCTGAATGTACCAGTAGGCCTGTTAGGCCTGTTTTAAAGTTATCTATTCTCATCGTCTTAAATTTGTTTCAGGCAACCTTGATTGACAAGGCATCAAAGTGGGGCTTTGCTTTTCCTCTCTGGAAATCAGCAAATCCACTTGCCATTGCAAAAGTTTGGGGAAGGGCGCATCCACTTGCTTGTCTGCATTGCTCATGTTGGTCACATTGCTCATGTGTCCAGGGCAGGGAACGGAGCTGGGGAAGGGTCTGGAGCCCCAGGAGCGGCTGAGGGAGCTGGGAAAGGGGCTCAGCCTGGAGCAAAGGAGGCTCCGGGGGAACCTTGTGGCTCTGCACAACTCCCTGACAGGAGGGGACAGCCGGGGGGGTCGGGCTCTGCTCCAGGGAACAGGGACAGGAGGAGAGGGAACAGCCTCAGGCTGAGCCAGGGATTAGACTGTGTTAGACTGATTATTAGGGAAAATTTCTTCACTAAAAGGGTGGTCAGGCAGCGGCACAGCTGCCCAGGGCAATGGTGGAGTCCCCATCCCTGGAGGGATGGTGCTGGACTGATGGTTGGACTCCATGAGTGATCTTAAAGGGCTTTTCCAACCTTGGTGATTCTCTAATTCCAAGATTCCCTGTCTCCTCTCAAGCAGGCTGTGCTGCCCAGCCCCAGAGCCCTGCAGTGATGCTCTCCAGGGCTGCAGGGGAAGCTCTGGGAGGCTCCCAGCTCTGCAGGCTGGGTCAGAATTCCCTGTGTGCCCTCATCCCCTCAGCTCCACCACTGGGGGATAAAATTAATCTTCTCTTAATACAAGACATTTTCATGACAACTCACTCAAGGAGCAGAAACCACTGTCACAATAATGCACTAACGTCTATATTTATTTCTGGTATCTGACCTATCAGGCAACTGTTGAATTACTTCTCTAATTAGTTTTCCCATTTGTGAGGGATATGACCTGACTCTCCAGAGGGAAAAGTATAAATGAGAAGTCATTTCTTGAAGGCAATGCCATGAAAGCAGCAGTCATATCAAGGATAAACAGGGATACAAAAATCTGCTATTATAACACATTTTCCTTTGAGACTTAACCAATCTTCTCCATTTCCAAAATGGAGGAAACAAATAAGTAGGAATATGAATATAGTCTGCTCTTACTCCCAGCCTGGGCCGTGTAAATCAGTTTCAAGAGGGAGTATGTGACTCCAGTTTCTTTCATGAGTGTGGACATTAACTCCGAAGAAGTCCCCAAACCAAAGGCCCCGTCCTATGTCCCTGCTTGCCTTTGGGCTCAGGAATGTCACAGAGCCCTGCTGGCACCAGCAGCTGTTCCCTGCCCTCCAGGCCATGCCACCTGTGCTGTTGCTGTGCGTGACCTCCAGGGATGACCAGAAACCTGCCCAGGGCAAAGCCTCACCCAGGGTGCTTTTCCCTTGGAGGCCTGCTGAGCACCCACACCTCATGTCAGCAGGACTCACACACAGCAAACAGGCTGAAGCACCTCTTGTGCACGAGGGACACCTGATTTGGATCATTCCCTGGGCCCTGCACCGGCAGAGGTCACTCCCAGTGAGTCAGGGTGACATGGGAGCAGTCCTTTCACACCCTCATAGCTGCCATCATTTCATGCAGGATGGCAAAGTGCTGTGCTGGGAACGGCCACCCAGGAGGATGGAGATGAACGCACCACACCTGCATCCTGGGAACGCAGGCTGCCTTTGGCACAGCTTTATCAAGGAGACTCTAAACAGGTCCCATCCTGTTCCTTGCCCAAGCTGGTCCATGGCACAGAGTATCCTTGAGCTTGGGACAGGGAAGACTTGCCCGGCTGCAGTCTGGGTCCCGCTCTCACACAACCCCACAGGCTCAGGGACTGGATGGTTGCAGATGTACAAAAAGCCTCACCTGAGGACACGGGGAGGGCTGAGCTGGCACCAGCACAGGCTGCCCAGAGTGAGGTGTGTCCATCTCCCTTCTCCACACTGAGGAAATGCCCCCTTGGTGGTGACAGAGCAGAAAATCATTGTGCAGCCAGGCTGTCCCCTCACTGCTCCCAGCAAGGCTGCCTGCATCCCCCGTGGCACCCCTGCCAGCTCGGGGCACAGACAGCTCCAGGCTGGGAGTGGATTTGTGTTCCATGGGCAGCTGGACACCACAGAGAAAACATCTTTAGGGAAGAGATGGGAAAAGGCAAGAGCAAGCTCTGCCAAGGCAGGAGGTCACGGGGGGTCGCTCAGTGTCTGCAGGGATTTGCCTCCTGCCCCAGACCGAGGGCTCCATCTCTGGATGGCACAGGGAATTCTCAGTGTTGTGCCTCTTCCAGGAAAGTCTCTGTGGGAGCACAGCAGGTGCTCACACCCAGGTCTGTCCCTGTGGCTTTGCACAGTTTCTGCCAGCCAGGGAATTTCCCAGGCAGTGAACAGTGCTTGACTTTGCAAAGAACCAAAAAGCCACTTTTCCCTGACTCTTGTGTGGATGTAACTGGAACCAGCATCTGTGACAGCACAGCAAGAGCAGCCATCCCCTCTCTGTGCTGTCACCATGTCCCAGCTGCCCCATCAGCCCCCAGCTGACAGCTCTGACAGCTCCAGCAGATGAGTCTCATCAGCAAAGCCACAGGCTGCAGCCCAGCCCCAGAGCAGGGCAGGCTGAAGGGGCTGTGAGATCACAATCACCTTCCAGTGCCTCTTGTGCCTGCCCAGTCCCACTCCATGTGGCATTTTGCTCACAGTGTTAAATTCACCTTTCCAAGAGCCTGCAGGAATGAGGAGGGACATTTGGGTGGGAGGACATCTCCCAGAGAGAACTCTGCACTCGATGTGGTGAAGGAACCCATCCCTGCTCTCATGTCCTGCCCACAGACATGCCCACGTACCTGGCACACATCATACCATGCCATGTGTCTCTGGTGTCAGGAGCAAAGGCACTGAGGGACCTGTCCCTGAGACAGGCTGCAGGTGCCTCAGGAGATCAGGACCCTCTCCCACTTGGGAGCCACCAGAGCAATGGTCCCAGGAGCCCTCACAGCTTCCCAGGCTCTCCTACTCCCCTGGCAGCCCAGGACCACTCTGCTCAGCACCGTTTTTCCCCCTTCCCAGTGTTCCCCAGAGCCAGGACAGGACCCTACCAAAGGAACAGGACCCAACACGTGAGACCAAGATCCAGAGAGCTGCTGTGCCCCCACTGCTCCTCCTGCCCAGAAACCTGAGCACCCCAGAGCCCAGCAGGAGCCGGGGGATGGAGGGATTCCCCACCCAGCTCTGCAGAGACCAGAACACCCGGTGTGGCTGAGTGTGGAGGGTGTGACGCTGGACTGGGAGCAGCAGGATGAGCAGATGGGCAGCAGCAGCAGCGAACAGGGAGGGCTGGCAGCAGCAGAGCAGAGGCACAGGGGGGATGGTCCAGCCCAACCTGTACAGATCGCAGAGCTCTCATCACTCCTGGAGAGCTCTTTATTAAGATGTGAATAAAACCATCCCTGCAGCCCAGAGATGCAGCCATTTAGTTGCCACCTTTTGACCTTTCTCGGTGACGTGGCCTGGCAGCTCCCATTCCTGTTGGGAAGGTACCGTGCAGACTGGAACATGTTCCAAGCTCTGTAATTGCCCAATAAAACCGTGTTTCTTCACCATCCAGTTGAATTAGTGCCTGCAATATGTTTGAAAGCTTTATAGCCCAGTTAATTGTGAAGCAGTAACAGGAAGGGGCATTATGGCTTTAGGAACACAAGTTGCATCTGTATTTAATGATACTGAACCATAAGAAGCCTCCGTTGGAATAAAGCAATGGCTGCTGTAGTGCCTATAAAAGTGACGGTCCCTTGTTCAGCAGAGATGCTGAGCTGGGGAGCAGCAGGAGCAGGGACACGGTGCCTGGGGCAAGGACACTGCCCAGCTCCTGTGGCCACTGTGGGGTAAGGACACTGCCCAGCTCCTGAGGTCACTCTGGGGTAAGGACACTGCCCAGCTCCTGTGGCCACTCTGGGGCAAGGACACTGCCCAGCTCCTGAGGTCACTCTGGGATAAGGACACTGCCCAATTCAATTCCTGCTGCCACTCTGGGGTAAGGACACTGCCCAGCTCCTGAGGTCACTCTGGGGTAAGGACACTGCCCAGCTCCTGCAGCCATTCCAGTCCATAAGGCTGAGTATAGCCACCCCTGCACCCCAGAGATCCCAGGGTGTGACTGTTCTGCACACAGGCTGTTGTCCCACTGCCTCCCAGCCTGTGGTGTCCCATGTCCCTTTGAAGGGAAGGGTCACCATCCCTGTTCTGACCGCTAGACAGCTCACACCTTTCCTGCAGGCTGCCACCACCACCCCACCCCCTTAGCAAACTGGGACTGGGGACCTGCCCATGCCTCTTCTCACGGCTGCTGTGGATGGAGGAGCTTCTGTGGGAGCTGGAACCAGAGCATGAGTGTTTCCAAGTGAGACACACTCTTTGTTTTTATTGAGACAACACGGATTTGGGGCTGGGGAGAGTATGGGGCAGCAGAGCACTGAGAACAGCCCATGCTGGTGCTTATGGACTCAGCAAGGTCCTTGCTAACAGTTCCTCTTGGGAACCTCTCCTTTCTCCAGCCACAGGAGCATCTGGAGCAGCCCCTGGATGGATCAGGGGTGAGGAAGCTGTTGGTGATGTCCTTCAGCACATCTTCAGCACAGCCTCAGTATCCAGCATCAGGGCACATGAGAGCATTGAGGGACAGGGACTGCACAGCATCTCCCACACCTCAAAGGCTGTCTGGAGAAACATCTGGGCTCATTCTTCACTGGCGGGAGGGAATTTCAGCTGTGTCATGCATCTTCCCATATCATGGATCCTTGGCCCAGAAAGTGCAGGTCATCAGGCAGAGCCACTGAGCAGCACAGCTCCTGGTGGCAAGGACAGCCCTAGGCAGGGGCAGGTGTCACAGAAGGACACACTAAGGAGGGCAGCCATGGCTGTGGCTGAAGGCAGAGGAGCTGTGGTCACTCCACTGGGTCTTTACAGTCCATCCCACCCTTCTGTACAGCCTGGGGTGTGCACCCACCTGTACAGGCAGTGACCCTCAGTGCTTGGACACAAGGGCATCCCACCAGGGCAGCAGGGCCTGGAAGGGCTCAGGATGGTGGTGGCCATGGATGGAGCCCATGGAAGAGCACAGAAAGAAATCCAAGGACACAAAGCAAGTCCTGGGCAGAGGCATGTCTTGTTTCCAAGCAAGAGGAGAGCAATCCTTCTCCTCAGCCATCCCTGGAGCAATCATGGGTGTACATCAGCCTCCAGAGACCCACACCTGCTGAGGGTGACCATTTGTGACCAGCCTGGCATGTCTGGCATGAGTCATGAGCCTCCAACAGGATCTCAACAAGCAGAGGACCAAGGGCCAAGAGCCAAGGTCAGGCCAAGAACCCCAGCTGGATGAAAACCCCTGAGAGAATCCTCCCCTGCAGAGCAAAAGCCTTGGCCCCATTCTTGGGGTGCAAAGGGGGAGTGTTCAGCACCTGCAGGAGCGGGTGGCAGGCAGGTGACACGCCTGTGACTCCTCCACACTGTGTTTGCAGCGTATCAGCTGTTGAGATTAATTCAACGTGCAGCAGGGAAGTGAGCTGCCAGTGAGTTCATTTAGAATTAGATATGCAATCAATGGAAAATTAATACAATTAAGTTTCAAATTGTCATTTAATAAAACACCTTTTTGCAAGTGGAATATTAAGTGGAACATAAACACCGCGATGCTGCTGGAAATGTGCTGCTCCCAGCCAGGGAGGAGTTTGTGCCCAGGAACTGTGCATACACACCCCCTCCACCACTATAACTCATTAGACAGACTCTAATTATATATTTATAGTTTACAGAAGTTTCAGTTAATTGCATGATGCCTCTCAGAAGCTCCTGCTACAGGTCCTGCTGCTGCTGTGGGACGTTGGTTGTTACTGACATCGCTGTAGCTCTCCTTTGGAGAGTGCTCAGCAGATCTGCTGAGCAGCACAAGCCTCAAATCTCCCAGCCTGACACATTAACTGCATGTAGGGGTATTGCTACTGACAGTTCAGCCAGAAGAAGAAGTGAAAAAACCCCAATTGCTTCTTTTTCTCATGGATTTGAAAAGAAACTGCCCTCATTTTCCCAAGTGATGTGCACAGGCCAAGCCCAGAGCCCATCCATGAGGGGACAGTGATGGGACACCACAACCTGCTCCCAAAACTGCTGCAAGACCATTCCCAGAGGGTTTTCTTGGGCCATGGTCTGAGCACTGTTTTTTTTGAGTGAGCAGGCAGCACGAGGGGTATGCAGGAGGAACAGGAGGCACACAGGGCCACACGGCTTTCAGGGGATGGAGACACAGGCAGAGCCCAGGGAAGGGATGTGGAGGAAGGATCACAGCCCCAGCAGCCCCCAGCCTGCAGGATTTGGCTCACACCTTCTCTCAGCCCCCTCTCCACTGACCCCAAAGCACAGTGAGGCACTGACCCCAGGCTCCCTGACACATCCCTGGGCGGAGTTTGTCAGTGACACCAAATCCCATAGATCTTCAGCTGAGCTGTTCATGTCCTTGATTTCTGGTCTGACTCATCCTGCCGACTGTACCACGGGCTCTCCTCTATGCTGCTCTCACCCAGTTCCTTCTCTCTCCCAAAGCGATGGCTGCAGGCAGCTCCTGGGGGCACCTGCCCCCACTGCCCAGCCCAGGGCAGCCTGCCCAGCCCCTCTGCCCTTCCTGCAGCACTCTTCTGCTCATCTCCCCTTTCATCAACACCCCTACCCAAGTGGGGATGCCATCCTCGGCCAAAGTCCCCCACTGAGAGCAGGGAATGACCACGCATGGTGTCAGACTCGGCACGAAGCCGGACAGCTGCAGTGAGGAAGGGAGGGTCATTAATAGCGACTGCTTGCTTGAAAGGTGCACTGTTAAATCTCACAGCCTGTGCAGGACCCAGAGCTGGCAGGGAGCACCTTGGAGTGCGTGAGTGGGAGAATAAACCCACGCAGGTCCTGCTGGACAGAGATCAGTACTGCAATGATGCATTCAGCATTTCTGGGAGCAGGAATTCAGAGCTCTCTCAGAGCCTGTGATCACACACCCCCAGCCTGGTGTGTGCTGTGGGACCACACGGCACCCTCCAGAAGGGCAATAAAAATGCAAACTGAGAGTCAGACAAGCATCACCATTGCTGCGGGTTTATTACACAAATCCCAGAAAGAGTTGCAGTTAAACATGTTATTAGGTTAAATAAAAATAAAATGCATTCTAGCAAATGTTTTGAAATTTATTGTGTAATTAAGCTATTAATTTAACGGTCTTTCTTATTTGGATTGGAAATTCACACGGGTCCTCATCTCACTTGTGTTATTGAAAAGCGCGCTCATCATACGCAGTCATTATGCATTTTCATAAACATGTGATGAACAATAACTGTGAGAAACATAAAATATTGTTTTTGTCCTTCAACTGTAATGGCCATGTGGAGACGAGCTGTGCCTTGGAGTCAGCAGTTGCAGCACATCCTCGTTAATAACAGCACTTGCTATTTTTATTGTTTACAGCACAAATGCAGCCCTTTAATGGGGGGAAGAAGGGTTTAATCTGTAAGGCCTTTGCAGTGATTTGTAAGAGAGCTGCTGTGCCCACATTCCTCTGTGATTCAGGGTGAGCTATAATTACTCAGTATTCTGGACAGCTCTCTTACAAGATGTCAATTTATGTGCAAGCAGAGCAAGGCGGTGGCTGGGGACACCTCAGGCCTCTCCCCTGCACGCACACACACACACACACACACACACACACAGTTTCCTTAGGTTTGCAAAGAAAATGTTTTCCAAGGCGATGCAGTGAGGTGCTGTCCTGGAAGCCAGGCTGCTGGAGCTGGTGGCTGAGCGAGGACACCGCCTCGATGGTGGCCAAGGCAGCCTCGCCACACAGCACCGGCTTCCACGGGCTCCTTGTTCTCCCTGTGCTCACCAGGCTGAAGTTGGAATGTTCCCTTGGCCTCCCCTCACCTCAGCTGCCCCGTGCTCGTATCTGCTCCATGGCTGACAGGGAAAGGACCAAGGTGAGGCACTCTGAGGAGAGGAGGCTTGGCCAGGGTGGGTGACAACCAGCCCACACAAGGTTTGTGCACACGTAGGGTGCCCCGGGACAGCTGCCAGCAGCAGCAGAGGTGGCTGGCTCTGGGATCTGCTGGCAGCAGAGGGGTTGCACCAGGCTGAGCAGACCCACAGACACCTCCAGCCCCAGGGCCTGGAGGAGGTCACTCCAGCTCCTTCACTCCCTGCTGTGGCTCAGCTCCCACTGCCCCAGGAGATCCCAGCTGTGCCCAGAGACAGGAGCCAGAACACTTTTGCTGCCCACAACACCCTCTCCTTGAACTGGGTTTTAGCACAAGCCTGGAGTGCAGGGCTGGGAGCCTTCTCCAGCAGGTTCCCGTGGCCTCAGTGCCTGCACCTCCTCCCTGCAGAAATGTTTGTAGTCTGAAAAGAGGCACCTCAGACCATGACCATCCCTTGGAGGCTTTTCCCCACGGCCCAGAGCATCCCAGAATCTGAGGCAGAGCAGCTCTGTCCAGGGAAGAAGCAGTTATGCACCAAGGACCCCCTGGACCCAAATCTTCCAATCGGTTCCAAGTCTCAAGAGGGAGGGAATTTGCACCAGAACTGCTCCACAGATCAGAGGAGGTAGGAGAGGAACCAAAATCACAGCCACCTGCTGTTCCTCTTCCCAACAAAACACCTGGATGTCCTGCCCAAAGGAGGCTCAGGAGCTTAAAACCACCTACCAGGAGTGCCAGGCCATGGCAAAGCAGGCAGGAGGAACTGCAAAGTCTGGAGATGAATATCCCAAGGCTTGGATGTGTCTGTCTCACCATGCAAAGCATTAATGAAGTTTCTCCCAGGGCAGGACACGGACTCAGACACAATACTTCCCCTTCAATGCCGAGTCCCAGGCCGATGTCGGCCCCATGTGGATTTATGGCTCCCTGTGCTCGTAAATGTCGGCACAGCCGTGATGGATGCAGGAGCTGGGAAGCACTCCCCCAACTTCAGGAGATTTCTTTATTTTTTTCTGATCTTTTACAACAGCCATAAACCAGCTGCTGATTAGTGACGGGTCTTAAAACTTTAGGCAAAAGCTGTTGAAATCAGCTTTAAGTGCTAAGCTTCTCCCAAAGCAGAGCAGCTTAGCGTTTCCCTTTTGAGGTCACGTATGTGACGTGTGGCCCTCTGAGCCACTGCTGTTCCTAGAGCAGGGCTGGGCAGCCCTCACAGCCCGCTGAGTGAGGGCCAGCCCTGCCCTCCCTGGTGGCACCAGCAGCAGATGTCCCCAGACAGGTCGGTGCGTGCGGCCCCCGGTCTGTGCCAGACTAAGGGCAGAGCCTCCTCTCCTCTCAGACCTTGGCGGAGCTGTGAGGGGCAGGACACAAGGACAGCACACACTGATGGGCACTGCCACCTCTCCCAGCAGGGCAGAGTCCCCTACAGTGTCCCTCTGGACTGGCAGTGTCCCATGGGGACTGGCCATTGCTTCCCAGCCCTGATTCAGTGGTCACAGATGATGGGCAGAACCAACAAGGATGTGGGGTGGAAAGGGCTGTGCTGGGAGAACCTTCCCAGCAGAACAGTCCCCACTGCCCCGAGGACATGGCAGGCCTGGTGATGACATTTTATGTAGCCAGAGGGCTGCTGCAATCCTGTTTGCTGAGGTATTTACTAAATACCAATTGCAGAGGTCACCAACTTGCAAAAAAATTGGCACAAAATGACACAGAACATGTTTGCACATTTTGGGATGGGAAATTGTCTCCTGGTGCTTCAGTCTGCTCACGGATTCTGGCTTCCTTCCATCTCCCAGCCCATGGCAGAGCCCTTGTCCCCATCCCAGCCTCCTGCTGACCTTCCCCTGGCTGCTGCATGGGGCTGCAGCTGTGGCCTGTCCAGGCTCCCGTGGCCTCTCAGACATTCTTTGGACTGGACATCCCTGCCTCCTTTGCTCCAAAGGTTTTGCAGGACACACAGCCCCTGTTCCCACTTCCCGCTGTCACAGGCAGCAGATCGTGGTGGGCTGGGTCCAGAGGTACACCAGGTGCCCACCAAAGCCTCGCCATCACTGCCCTCCTCAGCTGGACAGGGGACAGAAAATATAACAGAAGGCTTCTGGATCAAGATAAGGGCAGGGAGAGATCATCCACCCATTACCATCACAGGCAAAACAGACACAAAAGTTTAATTTTTTGCAAATCAAATCAGAGTAGGGCAATAAGAAATAAACCCAAATCTCAAACCTTCCAGCCATGCCTCCATTCTTCCTGGGCTCAACTTCATTCCTGATTTCTCCTCCAGTTTTCTCCCAGCCGTGCAGGGGGACAGAGTTGTGGTCCTCATCACACGTTGTGTCTGCCACTGCTTCCTCCTCAGGAGAGGACTGCTCACTTCTCCCCTCTAGCTGTTTTTTTTAAATTGATCATGATCTTTAATTTCTACCTTTTGGGGTTATTATAATGCTTTCCATGAAGTCAGAACGAGAGGAACATCTTGGATCTGTGCTGTCAGAGCATTTATTGCTACTATATTGTCTTGTTACTGTCTCTTCTCATAACCTCTCCTTCTAAAGTAAACCATCACAAAACATTTTCATTTATACTTTAAAGCAAAGTTATTTTACAAGTGCCACAGTAGTTTTGATACTTTGTTTCAGGATCAAATGAACTGACATACCGTACTACCCCATCAGACAAGATAGGAAATTTAATTAACAGAAACTTCCCACAGAGACCAGAGTTGCTGCACAGCAAGTAGATTGTATCCTGTGGATATAAGGATGATTCGACTCTGAAAAATTTCATTTATTCCTATAGCTCAGACTCCTGCATCTGTAGCCAGATATTCTCTTACATAAGGCCGTAGGAGTTAGACAACGGACATCCCACAATGGTGAAACGTTTCATAGCGTTCTGCAGGTACAGTTGAAACTTATTAAAGTAGGCCCTCTGCAAGGTCTGGATTTACTTTGTATGTAACCGAAGCTTGCACAAGAAGTAATCAAAGTTGATTCCAATTGTTTAAGTGATTTCAGATGGTGGCTCAGGTCAGACAAGGGTAAATAAGATCTCACTGGAACACACAGGTTAGCAGCTAGGGGCATGTACGCATGGCTCCTGCCTCAGTGATTGCCTTTAAAGCTACACCTTGGTATTCCAGTCAGTCATCTCTCTTTCTATTTATCCATAATACATCTGCAGAAAAACTTTTCAGACTGGTCAGGCATGTTTTAGTTTTTATGCACATAGTTCAACGTGTTACTTGGAGTTGATAAGGTTGAAGACCCTGCTACAAGGAGGTGGATTCTGATGTCAGAGAATAAGAATGTAGAACTTTTCACACAGGCATAGTGTGATATTGCTTAGATCAAAAGGATTAAATGTGAAGAAAATGTAGGATGGTCTGAAGGACAAACCAAGTAACAATAAGATCATAGTTGCTCGCTCGTACCAAGAGTCACTCAAATTTGGACCTGCTCTGACATTTCGATAAAGTCTGGTTTAAATCTAGATAGGAATAAAATCATCCTACTAGTAAGCCATTATGGTAATTGGAAACTAGGCGAATACACATAATATAACTGGAATAGATGATCAACCATGCATTTTTTAATTATTCTGAATATTTTGAGAATTTTACTCATATGCTTTGATCAGTTTCTGAATTTCAGTATAATTAAAAATAGTTT